>JAFBJR010000058.1:6010933-6102622 GCA_016785285.1 Brachirus orientalis
ATCATTGATGCCCATTGTTTTATGTGAACTTGTATCGGAGGTGAAATCACTGCATATTTTTATGAGCCATTATTTATAGCACAAACCTAATTTTGGAGAGCAAGTAATTTGTAACATTATAAAATGTTGGGTGCTCTACCAAATCAGTATTTGAAAACACCCCATGTTTTAAGTACAAAAGTGAAAATGTTTTGCTCAAGGTTAATTGACAACACATAATCAAGTCTTCAGTGTTTTTTCTTTGTTGTGATGTTTAGTTAAATTATCCCTAACTCTATAGCATTAGATTTATTAACTATTTCATAATTACTGTGAAAAGTTTGTTTATTTAAACCCTCAAACAGACCACAACCCTCAATTTTGCTGCTTAATTTACACTTTCAACACTTTGGAACAATAGATAATTCACTCTGAGAGTGAGAGGTCAACATAAAGAAAAAATATATTCTATTACGCAGAAAAATACTTGTATTGCTTCACCAAGGAGAAGCCCATTAGAGAGGTACAGCATCTACCATTCACCATACTGCTTACAAGCACGGTAAGTGCTGCATGGTCAGGAGGTGAGGAAGAACAACCTCTGCCCACAGCATCATGAGTCAGCCCGGCAGTGTTTATAGCCTGATGACCAATCAGCTGCAAGTGCCTCCAGCTATAATGGACCAATTTTGAGCCACCACCCAAGTCAATCAGGGACCAATACATCTGGCAAATATCAATCCGTAAATGCTGGTCTCACAAACATCCTCGAGGGAGGAGAAACAAAGTCAAACCAGGAACACAGCAAATCAACTGGCATTTATTAAAGCAAGCAACACCAGGGTACTGTTAATTTCTTTGTTTTGTAAAATGTTTCTGAAGTCTTTCTGTAACCACACCAGTGTATATGCATAAGTATGCAAGGTTTTTAGGGCAACTGGCAGGATGTCAACACATTTACCCATTCGTGCTTTCACAGGATACATCTTTCTCACTCAGACTCGTGAAATCATAAAGAGGCTGCTTGAAATCTACTACAATGGACATACCACACTGAGATGGTACAAGCAGATTTACAAGAAATACATCACAATTATTTCATTCATTCATTATCTACTACTTTATCCTCCTCATAAAACACAAAAAATCTTTGATTTAATATAAATCATAAAATGTTCGTACAAAACATGCAAGTGTTCTACTGAAATGACTTAATACTTACTGAAAGACTGTCCTTTTACTTTGATTTCTGTAAAAAAAAAAGCACCAAATGTTATTGAGGGCACTAATGTTGTATAAATTAAAATAATTTGATTCAAGCACTTATGTCACATATGTAAACATATATCTAAACATTCACCTTGGTTGATCACATGACACTGTGTAATATCAGCTCATAGGTCAGTATGGCTGGCAGTCCAGGATTTTCACACAGTTCCGGAACATGTGATGATGTTGGCAAGCAGTGTTGGTGGTGATGATGATGATGGTGATGATAATGACAGTATCTCTGCCAGTGGCTATGTGTGTACTGTCTCAGCATGATGAATATCCCTATCCCAGATGGCTGGCTCTCCGTGAGACTGAGCGTGTGAACCCTCTCAACCGGCAGGAGGCTTGAGCGACTATGCCTCTGCCTCTGTGTTCCCACCAAGGTTACTGTCGGCAGCGAGTGAGACAGAACCAGGAATGAGTATAATATCTCTTCAGTTGACAGATGTAATTTAATTGTTACCTAGCGAAATAGATACTGCACTTTGAAAGCAAAGGACACAATGGCTTTATCTTAATGACACTCTTGTGAGTTCCCAAAAAACATAGGCTTCTTATAAACTTGTAGGGATGGTAAGAAATTATCACTTTTGAGACCCCCAGCCTCCAAAGTCTGTTAATTGACAGCTCAAATTGCCAAGCCTCACATATGTACCCACATGTTGATGACCTTACTAATTTTTCTTTTCTTTGTCAGTTTAGTGACAGTGTTAATCTAATATGACCAAAAAGATTTATTATAGACTGGTGCAGCCTGGGGTGATATTTACTGTGCAGGGAGGTTACAGCATTTATCATGATGCAGATGACAGATGCTATCATGAAGGGGAACAAATGTCTGTCATACTTTTTTCAACTACACAAGTTTTCACTGAGAAATGCTGCATGTGAGATATCATACAGCTGCTTGGTTGTCAAAGCAGGGAACAGAAAGAATTTGCTAAAATTTTTCTAGACCAAAAATCCACAAGTCACCAAAAGACCAAATCCAACAATGTATCTGTCCTTCACTCAGAACATTCTGAATTTCCATTCAAACCCAATTGTTCAAACTTACTTTTATCATGAAAAATAGTCCTGCATTCTCTTTCATTTTGTATAACTATCATTCTAACTGTAGTGTGTTTCTTGGTAATATTTTCATTCTCAGGCAAAATTAGTGCACCTTGTGAATATAGTAAACTGAATATAGCAACAGTTGGACTGTTTGCATGTTTTGCAATATTAGGCAATTTATATACATACTGTATATACAAAAAAGTCACTACCAAAAAAAACCACCTTTAACTTTAATTATGGCACATATTCGCAGTGGCATTGTTTCGATAAGCTTCTGCAATGTCACAAGATTTATTTTCGTCCAGGTTTGCATTAATTTTTCACTAAGATCTTGTACTGATGATGGGAGAGTCGGACCACTGCGCAAAGCCTTCTCCAGCACATCTCTAAGATTCTCAATTTTCAATGGACTCTGTGGTGGCCAATCCATGTGTGAGAATGATGTGCCATGCTCCCTGAACCACTCATTCACAATTTAAGCCGATGAATCCTGGCATTGTCATCTTGGAATATGCCCGAGCCATCAGGGTAGAAAAAATCCATTGATGGAATAACCTGATCATTCAGTATATTCAGGTAGTCAGCTGACCTGATTCTTTGGGCACATAATGTTGTTGAATCTAGACCTGACCAACTGCAGCAACCCCAGATCATTGCACTGCCCCCACAGGCTTGTACAGTAGGTACTAGGCATGATGGGTGCATCACTTCTCTGCCTCTCTTCTTACACTGATGCATCCATCACTCTGGAACAGGACAAATCTGGGTAAACCACTGATTAGTGGTTTTCTTAAGGCTACATTGCTGTTCAGTCCCAAATCCTTGAGTTCCCTTCACAATGTGCGTGTGGAAATGCTTTTAATTTCACTATTAAACATAGCCCTGAGTTCTACTGCTGTTTTTCTATGATTTGATTTCACTAAACCATTAAGTGATCGCTGATCACAATCATTCAGGAAAGTACATTCCTTCGTCAAAGACGGTTCCCCACTATCCTTCCAGTTTTATAATAATGCTTGGACACTTAGCCCAATTTTAGTAGTTTCTTCAATCCCCTTAAATGTTTTGAATGTCAATGATTTGACCCTTATCAAACAGACCAACATCTTTTCCACAATCACTGGATGTGTTTGTTAACATGGTTGTTTAAGAAATGAGAAGCTACTCATTGCATCAGTTGGGGTTAAATAACTTGTTGCCAGCTGAAAGATAATTGCCTATCCAGTAATTATCCAATAGGAGGCTCATATTTATACCCTTAGTTAAATCCAGGTGGCGACTTTTTCTCTTTTTTTTTTTTGGCCAGGATTTCCTCATAAAAAGTGGAAATTCAGGGTGGACGAATTCCATTCTAAGGTGTGTCACATTTACTTGCATTGATCTATGTTACTGAATATTTAGTAATTAACAATTTTAAGAAGACATAACATGACAACTTTACTGAATGCAAAACAGTTTTAACACCATGGCCCATTATTGGGTGGAATAGATTGCTCATTTAGTCACGTAACAGACCTATAAAGGAGCTTTGTAATTGCTCGCTGAGCCTTGGAACATCATTTAAAATTTTGTACTGCAAGAAGGCTTCACCGTCCCCTTCACAGTCCCCTGTCCAAATAATAAGTGCTTCAATTATTACTTTGTAAATTTAGGCTTTTCTTGTCATTATTTGGGAGTATAGAGTTGTCAGTTTTATAAAGCTTTATTGTGATGAAGGAATGTAGACAGAACTGTTGGAAATTCAGGGTGCGGTTATGCACCAGAGATGCTGCATTGTATATAAGGTAGATGAAATTAGGTAACTTTATTATGATCACAAAAGGTTGAGGGCAAAGGTTTTTTTCCTTGTTTAAAAACTGCAATTTTTTTTCAAGAATGGGGAAAAAAAATCTATTGTTCTCTTGAGCAGGACAGTCAGCCCAGAAATACAAGTGGTGACACTGCACACTGCAATGTTTTCAACCCAGAGAACACCATGAACTCAGTGAAGCACCAAGATTTTGCAAACTTTTCAAGGGACATATGGTAATTCTAGACTGGGGGTCTCAAGCTTCAAGGAGAAAAAGTAGTATAACTTGACAAAATCATTAATATGTTTTTGTCTTTCCACAAATATTATGAGTGCTACACCTGAAACTTGGCTACATCTTCAAGCACACTTTAAACTAGCAGTCTCAAACTTGCAGCATTTGCCCTGCCTCTAATCTATTTCATGCTGCCCACCATCTTCAATGTCTGTGTTTTATATTTATGGATTAATTCATTTGTTTTGTTGTTAACTCTACATCGTTCCATATCAAAACACACACACAATTAATTTTTAAATTCTGTGAAATACTCACACTATTGTTATTGTAATGCCATGATGATATTTTAATAAAATTGTAGCTCATATAACACACCCTTACTAATTTTAGTAAGGATGTGTTAATTCATTTAATTTTAAATTAACTTAATTTTCCAACACAAACATAAAAGAGTCACATTTTTTCTCGTATCAGTGTGCTATTTTATTTACCATCAAACTAGAGCCCATTGCTGCTACAAGGCCTTTAATCAGCTGAAAAAGACAGAATCACATTACTCTTATTTTGACATCCATACATTGGTTGGCTGTCGGTTTCATGATTGATTTTTAAAATTTGATTGATAACTTTAGCATTTGTCAAGGCTTGACTTCCAGCTATATTTTGGACCTTTTAACCATCTATGCGCCATTGTACAGCTGTACAGCCTCAGGGCTTGACAAGTCCTGGCTTTGTTACATCAACTGAAACACTGTTCCTCCTTTAAATCATCTGATTAGACACAAGCCTGCTTTTTGTTTTGTTGGTTTTGTTTAATAGTTCTTGTTTCATCCATGTTCCTATACCTGTCTGCTTGGTAAGATCTTTATGGCAACAGATTTCTCCAAAAACTGCTTTACTGTGTGCACACATTTTTTGGCAACTGGAAAAAAACCAGAGGTTATTCTTTTTGTAACGTTCCTGTTGGATTGATTACCTTAAAAATATTTTTGACCCCTGCATTGTTAAATAAAACAAGCTCTATTTGACCTCAACACTGCCAAATATAGAACATTGTCTATCAGCATGTGACATACAAACTATGGCCATCCAGAACAAATATTGACACACGTTCAAAAGATTGCTACAGAATGCCACCATGTGTGTTTGATGTGCCATTTTAATAACCTTCCCTAATCACTTTTCAGCTCATAAATTAAATCTTCTTTTCGTGATTTTTGTTCTTGATTTACTGTAATTATTCTGCCTCTGTCCATCTCTGTTTGTATGCTGTGTCTGCCATCTGAAAATCTCTGAAAAATCTGAAAAAGGTCTATGAAGCAATGCTGTTAGACTGAGGGGCAGGTAGGGGCAAGATGCATTTAAACCATCAAACATTTGATTGACTGGGTTGTTAGAGCATTAGAATTAACTTTTGAAACTTTTTATAGGTGCCTCATTGTGTTTATATACTCCGACCTGTTTGCAGTCATCTCCATTGCTCAACTTCACTGTTGCGACCATCTATCTTGACATAAAAAGTAATAATTTTTGTGATATAAGTTATTTACCCCATTATACTGAAAAGTACAGAGCAATTGTTGTGGTGCCGATAGGTTAAATCAACACTGTGTGAACACATAATGGTTTTAATGTATAACAGACATTTGTTAATGTTTACACATTTCAGAATACAGTTTTAAAGCAGTATTACAATTATGTTGTATTCACCCAAAGATGATTAATTTTAATTTAATCCATTAAGGGTCCTCCTATGCAATTATTCAAACCTATCTAAAATGTCTACTTCACAATTGGACAGATGGCATTGTTAGCAGGGAACCAGAAATGACAGCATTCTCTGCTAAACTTTATGGAGGTGTTATGGGCCTGTCAGCAATCTCAGACTGAATTCCCAAATTCTACATTTCAGTTTCAACCATGTCACTGAGCAGCATGGTGAATCCCTAGCAGATTGGCATTTTGCATGGTAGCTTCCATCAGTGTGTTGAGGCATGTGTGAATGTGTTGTTGTTGTAAACCACTTGCTTTGAGCCCACCCACCTACAGCCAGAATGATTTATTTATCATTATTCCTCCTGAGTCATTGAAAGTGATGCGGAAAATGACTCACTGGACAGCCAACCCCACAACTGACACAGCAACAGAACCAGCGAGTTAGATAATGAACATACCTGCGAGTACAACAACTGCAGCAGGACACAAGACACCAGTTTCCAGGTGTGGCTGAGTTAAAGGTTCGTTTCCACCACCATTAAGTAAGGAGCAGCACAAACTGTAGCTGCAGCAGGTACCTGTGCTACCCCTTGCTTCTTCTGGTAGCTGCAACAGCAGCTTCACTTTGCAGGAGGTCCATCCAGCCTTTACAGGTTAATTGGCTACAAACATCACTATGGTAAACTAATTAACCAAGCACATTACCCCAAAAAAATAGGTGCAGTAACTAGATACTTCTAACCAGACATTAAATATACTGTACGTTGAAACTGGTAAAAGATTAGATTTACTATCAACCTTGCTCTGAACTGCACACAGCATGGAAATAGGCAAAAAAGGGAAATAGGCAAAAAAGTGGCATGGCTCAGTTTGGGCACTGTGGCTGCTGCCATCTGGAAAAAAATGTGGACCTAAATGACAAGGAATACACTCTGTTGTAGCACAGGCCTTAGAGAGATGTGGATGGAACACATACAGTATATCAAAATTGTCTGGCCCATATCCGACCCATATCTGACAATTTCATCTGGCCCACATAGAGCATGGAATGATGGCACTTGGTTGATCCACTTCTGTTTGCCAGATATGGGCCCAAAGCTGCCCTCTGCATCCCCACATGTGGGCAATTGTGTTACATCTTTACCAAAAATTGCCCACATTTGCCTGAAGGTAATGTTCATATGTGTGCCATTTTAGGCTGACATCATTTTGTCTGGGCCAGATCAAAGCCATCAGTGCCACATCATTGCCAGAACTGGCCCACATCCGGGAAGCCATTGAGTAGGAGAAGGAAGGCATAAAACTGTTACAGACATCTGGCACAGGCTTGTGATTGAGAGAACAGCTGAGGTTGTGGTAAAAAAAAAACAAGAAGGAGGACCTGAATACATACAGCCTTTTAAACGATGCCTTAAAAGAAACGATCATCAAAAATATAAAGAACGTTGGAAGTGTATTAAAAGACAGATCTGGAAAAAAAACATCTGAGCAAAAGAAATCATCCACACCACCTGCACAGCACCATATTGCCCACAATGCTAACCACTTATCAGCCTACTAAATGAAGTACAAAAAAAGAGTTGCTGAATAAGGGCGTCATGAACACGGGGGCCCAAATTTTTTTTTATTGGCTTAACAAAAACATGGAGCGATCCACATTGATAAATTACCCTCATGGTAAGAGCAGGTACACAGTAACTCAAATTTACATACATGGTGTTACATGTCTCATCATTACTACCACACAGGTGTAGCATTAATAGCAGCCATCGTTCCAAATGGATTTGAATTATGAAACATAAAATTAATGCCTGTCAGTGCACCTTGTTACATGAATGCTGAGAATCCAATCGTTTTGTTGCTGTGAAAAATGTTAGTAACACACAGTCTGAAACACACCATTAACACACTACGGCGATGCTTTGTTTGAGAACAAGCATCGACTTATGAAGGGGAAAATTAGACCTTTGTAATGATCGTTGCTAATTCCACAACATTCACACTGCAAAGCCTCCGAAGCCTCCTCCTTGGGCGGACCGCCTGCAAACATTGTGCAGTGTCTGTAAAAGCGTCCTCACATTAGATGTCTTTCAGGAAACGGTTTGATGAAACTGGATTATTAAAGTGCTAATAGTTAAACAACATAAACGCTTCATATGAATTTCAAACAGTAGATATAATTAAACTGATTATATACAATTGCAGATTATGCATTAGATGAAAATAAAGTAGGCAGTGAACGAGACATTAATGTTCACTATGGTTTCTAATACAGCTGCAGTTGTTACTTGGAGTATCATTTGCTTAATAAGTCTGAAGTGCTATATCTGACACACAGTTTAAGAGAGAGAGAGTTGTTTCTGCTGTGTTCTGATATTAACTAGAAGTCAATGGGAACAGAACCGACTGCTTCGACAGTCACAACCTTATTTAACTTTCTCATGCAGAAATTGTCTTAGCTTAGTATTTCACACAAAGCAAATATCATCCTCCCATACAATGCCATCAACAGTGGGATAAATTGGACAGTTGCCTGAGGTTAATCCCTCAAAGGATTTTTGGTTTAGTAGTGTAGTGACATGGTACATCACATTAAAATTTTAAAGCTGTGAAGCTGCAGGTTTCTCAAGACCAGTGATTCCCCTGTGCTAATACAGTTGAACTGGATTTTCCTCTATTTTCTTGTTGTTACTCTGTGTAGTTTTATTTCTCATTTGTATTTTTTGGTAATCTTTAATAGCATTTGGGTCATTATTTGTAGCTCTTCATGTAGTAACTTATTAAAATGGTAACTATTGATGTCATAAAAAATAAATGTTACTGTATTTTTAAAATTAACATGTAAGCAAAAAAAATTACCATGCTAAAATGTTTGTTTTTTTATGTATCAGAACATTTTATAGATTGTGCTTTAATATTATTATTATTAGTTATTTTAAAAAAATATTTTCAAAACCACTCTGCAGCAAAACTAAACTAAACCTTTTTTTACTGAGTTCAGAAAAATGCAGTATTTATTTGATAAATACACCCATAATACAAACATTCTCATCAATTCATTAACATGCATTGTGGCGCCAATTAATAATAGCAACATACAGTAGAGTATGTCACTGCATTTGCCACCCCATCTTATCAACACCACTAACTGTTAAGAGGTCAAAAAAGACATCAAGAACCTTTTGAAAGAATCATTACAATTTACCCTTTCTCCATCTATTCCCATCCCATACCACGGGGAGAAAAAAGACTTGAACTCTTTCAAACCCGACTGACATTTTTCACTGAGGAGACCTTTGATTTCTAATTGTGATATAGATCATAAATGGTGTGCAGTGTACCTGCGGGTGTGTTTTGTGTAGTGTTGTAGCCCTTAAAGTGTGAGATATGTTTTTTTTTTCCTCCTGTAATGTCCATATGAGGGCTTTAGGGGATTTAGATGATAGAAATCAGTGACATTTGGAGTTCCCACAACGACTAAAAGGTGAGGGAGGATGAAATATGCATCAGGAAAAGATGAGAGGGAGAGACAGGGAAAGATGTCCCTGTTACACATGGCTGCAGCCTCCAAGGCTGACCACTCATTAGGTTTCATCAAATGGCGTTCTGCTGGAAGAGAGTACAATATATAGAATACAGATGGCTTTAAATGCCATTTGATTGTTCAGCACATAATGACAACTAGCATCTGTTGGCAAGCTAATATGACAATATATTGCTGTAAGTCCATGTCAAGGCTGCAGCCGTCTCACTTCCCAACTTCCGTGCATTTCCAAGCACAGTTAAGTTGAGCTACAGTTGTTGCTTGATCACGCCGTGTAATTGGACTACTGCCCTTGTCCCAGTATACAGGCAGTAGTGGAAAATTGATTTATTGAATAAAGTGTGTCTGCCTCTACTAAGCTACTTGGCAGTATCCCTTTTAACCTGTTAGTGTTAGGCAGTTCACAATTTAGCTGGTGGATAGTTAGCTTGTAGAACACATTCTCAATCTTTCTATCCTTGAACTTAAAAATATTAAATTATTTGAGTTGGCGGAGCATAAACTCGGTCCCCTCGTCTGTGGAGCAAGTGCAAAGGTTCAACTGTACATATACATGTAATAGTATTTCAACTCCCAATCGCATTATTTGGGTGTGTTAATCTGACTGTGAGAAATTTAGTCTGACTAATGTGTGAAGTCTGACTAACACATATTTTTTTTTCTAATGTCATGTAAATGTACTGAATGACTGATTCTGAATTCATTTACTGTCAGGTGCGGCATTTTTTTAATGTCCATGCTTTACATTTCTGATGATGTTCCAGTGTGATCATTTTAGACAATGCTAGAGCATAACATTCAGAAAAAAAAGTAATTGTAAATAGAATGAAAGCTATTTTGAAGTAATTATAAGTAGCTATTTGGAATTTTATTTGGTGGTTTTTCTGATTGTCCTGGTGTAATTGCACCTGAATATGTGATCTACCTGATAAGACATCCGTAGTTGTGGTTTGGAAAAAAAAAAAACACTTCTATCAACCTAAAGTCCACAGGATAAGGTCATGTTTGGAGAAAATCAAACAAAATGGCCATTACCTTTATAGCAGTGTTTGCAGTAGTAATTATAATGCGTTACATTTTAAGTGCTTTTAACTGAGGTGTATACAGTGTTTGTTATTTTCCCCTTTAAATGCATCAGTCTTTTTAAACCATGCGTGCCAAATGACGTCAAGCAAGCTTTCATTAGCTGTGAGCACAGAACCACAGGCACTGAAGTACTTTCATTGATTAAGAAACACAACAGGAATTCAAGTAGAGGAACTTAAACAGGTGCCAGTTTGGACTTTAGAAAGGAAGAGGACTCTGGGGAAAATAAAGTAAATGCACAACAGATAAATGCCACATGCTGGTGCCTGGTATGCAAGTTTCACCAGTAAAATGTGAAACTTAAAGTATGATGAGTTTGCCATGAACTGGCATCGGAAATGGCAGCTTGACTCAATAATAGCCTCTGTGCTTAAATGTTTCTCACATATTAATCACTGTGTTTGTAACCTCATAAAGTCTAGAAGCCATTGCTAAATGAAATTAGTAATGCAAGCATTATTTTAATTGATGAGTGTTGATTGTGCATATAAAACAACAGCTGCTCTACTTGAAAACTGTAGTGTATCTTTTAAATATAAACACATTTCTGTCAAATGATTTCACACAATGATGATTCAGCTAAGCATGACTCTCTCTGTATATCTCAGTATGTGTGTTTAGATATCATGCAACCCTGTAAAATTCTCGTGCTACTTTGTGATTCTATTTATGCCATGACAGACATATAAGCCAACAGCAATATGTGATAGTAAAGTAAGGCACCTGTTAACAGGTTGGGGTTTGGCTGAAAACTTGAACAATTCTAGTGCTCAAAAACCCAATTGTTCACCAATTTTCTTCACTCCACCCACTACTGCACACACAAAACTCAGATAGTACTAGTTGATGGAGCATGTTTTCAGATGAGTGACACACCATACAAATGTTCACAGAGACCAAACAGAGACAGAATAATAATCAAATCACCAAAAGTTACACACTTCACCTAGTTTAAGATAATTATAAGGCTACATTGACTTGTAAATGGGAGGATGGTGCCTTCTACTCCCATTGCCTCTCAGTGTCCTAAATGGACGTTCTTAAACTAAGTTTGGTGCATGGAAGTGATCTTTCATGAGAAATGTCCAGCTAAATGTCACCTTTAAGTCAACTTAAACTGGTGGAACTACCTGCAATGGTAAATGCTCACTACGCATTAGTTAGAGTTAGCAGTCAATCATAACTAATGTTTATTTCTGATATTGATCAAGGAATTTCAAATGGTGATTGGCATGTTTCCTACAACCAAATGAAACCCATTGTTTGCTGCATTACCATTTTAATGTCTAGTATTTAGTATTTTGTGCCAGCACCTTGTTGATTGTTTGGAAACCAGAAGTAGTCAGATTAGGAAGAGCAGGGGTTGGCCTGACTGTGAGCTCTATCTCCTGCATGTTCACCCACACCTGCAACTAGAAACCTATTACTAGCTAGCTCTCAATCACACAGTGTTCATGTCCCAATACATATTGCACTTAATGTAATCACCTAATTTACTCTAATTAGGACCATCATTTATAAATTTGAGATCATGTGGTATTAAGGCAGACCCGAAACTAAGTAAGACCATCAAACAATAATGTTATGAATCCATGGGAAAAATAGGACGAGATATTGTCTTCACTTCGCACATGGTGACAATCTCAATTTCTGTATATGATTATGTAACAGTGAAAGCACCAGCACTTAATGGGCCAGGCAGCATGATACTGTATATGTATATACAGCGTTTGCAGTGTTACAGGTCACCGAATGTGGCTAAACAGGCAAAGCATTGGTCAATCAATTGATTTAATCACTGGGACTTTAGTTCTGCAGTGGCCTGTGTCTCTTAGCAAAAGTTACACGGCAACTGTTTTAAATTCTGAAAACCCTTTAGTCCTGTGAGTGATAACAGGCATTGAGAAGCAGCCGTCAGATTGATAAGGAACAAGTTAACTGGGTTAGCAGCTGTGCCGAATGGAGAGAGATCTGGTCGCTTCAGTGACGGAGGTGACAAAGAGATTAGATGCAGAACAGATGATGCCGAAGTCCCTTCCTCAAAAATGCTTCGCATAACCTATGCTTATCATGAAAAGCACTCAGTCACAAAATAACAGCCACCAGCATCTGGAAAATGGAGATGAAAGGACTGAGCTAAAGAATGAAGAAGATAATAATAATAATAATATAATGTTTTTACACTAATATAGTTAACAATCTCTGTGTCTCCATGCAGTGATTTTGAGTGCAACTCTGGCACTGGTTGTGGGATGTAGATAGTCGACATTACATCCATCAAACCCATCCAGTGCACTCACCCTTTATGGTTTGCTGCATTTCTGTGCAACAAATTCATGCAATTTCATCAAATATTTGCACCATTGCATGTCCTGCTCTGGTGCCTTTGCACCACACAACAGTGTGTGCTTTCGCTCACCACACATACTGTACCACAATGTCGGTGCTGTACTTACATCAAGGTAGGCTTCGACATGTTCTTGATGATGTGTTTGACAGTTAATATATTTAAATGTATCCAGTGTGAAGATGAATAATTACATGGTGAGAACTATAATATGGATTCATTTTATAGCCACGTTTATATTTATACAGTCATTTGTAGAAGGTCAGTTCTTTAATGTCATGGACGTAATGTTCCAGACCCGAGGTCATTTAGAAACCTATAATTCTAAACATGGGTCTGGCATACTTAGTGTATATTTATTTACAGTAGCATTAAGTTACATGAATACATCATAAAAGTGATATTCAGTTAATTTGAGCCATATTGGCAGCATTTTAAAATATGTAACATATATGTAGATTCTCTATACTATTGCATACTATTACCACTTTGGTGATAAAATAATAAAGACACAGTAAGAAACATATTAAATTAATTCGTACATTGTACTTTCATGGATTATTTTGTATTAATAACTTTATCACTTATCTTCTCACATACAGTAGTATCAACAGCAAGTTTTGACATTTTCATCAGACAGCCACATTTATTGAAGTGTGCTAATTAGGAACTACAGTATTAGCATGTTGAGACACTGACATGTGATGAATATGATAAACATATACCTGCCTGACTTTGGCATGTCATGCATATGGCATACTGTGCTGTAATTAGTATTTCTGCTCGAAACAATGCTTTGTATAGCAGAGCTTATTTTTTCAAGGTTAACATGAAGTTCTAAAGGTGTGGTGAAGTTGATTCCTTTGTGTCTTCCTTTTTTAGTTTAGGCCAATTTTCTTTCCTTTTATGCACAAAATGTATAATGCTCTTCTTTATAATTATAATGAACACAAGACAAAGAAACAAGGTCACACAAGACTGACTTTGAGCCAAAAGCAAGAGACAACTTTATTTATATGAAGGTTTGATACAAACCCTATTATTATTATTATTATTATTATTATTATTATTATTATTATATTACAGCAATTTTACACAATGTCCACTATAACAACCAGAATATGACCAATATTACAGTTATAGAAAAACAGATATATTCTTAATATATCTCAAACAGATAATACAGAGATTTAAGATTAACAGAGATTTCTCTTGTCCCTCTTTTTTTACAGTGTCATTTCCAAAGTGCTGCACTAGTTGGGCGGGAAATTGTGCATAAAGAAATTGTGGAAAAGTAATAAGCAGCTGTTCTCTGAAAAGATGAGATATGACTCTTACAAACCATTGTCAACTAACAGCTGTTTGAGATTTAAAACAGAAATACAGTTTGTATTTCAGGTTTAATGAGGCAGGGAAAGAAATTATGTCCTTCAAAATTGTTTGGTCTCGGTACACTGCCAAACCCACACAAAATGATTTCTTTCAACCCTCTAAGGACCTTGCTGTTTGGTTATTTGTGAGTAGCATGTTTTAGTTAAAATATTTATTAATTTCCTCCTTCAAATAGTTTCTGGATGGCAGTTTTGTATATGTTACTTTAAGTTTTGAAGTGTTTTAACTATGCTGGTCTTCACAGAGGAATCTAATCTCATCTCGTTCCTACCCTGTTGACATCTTCAAGCACCCCTGCAGAAATTCTGACAGACCTTGTGGATTTCTGCCATTTTCAACCATGGTCAAACTGTACTGCACAGACACAAAAGACTTTACTGAGACAGAGTCACGCAGAGAATCACACAGAGAGTTGCGCTGAGATGATAGACTTAATCAGCATTGCACGCACTCATCTGACAATAATTTAACTGTAGTGGACATTCGTTTACATGAACGTTACGCCCTAGAGCTTTAAGGTCCACATGACATCAAAATCAACATTTTTAAGCTCTAATTATGTATTTGTTGCTTGAAATGTCACCTCCATGCCATATACAACCTTAGGATGTACTGTAAAATATCAGTAATTTTCCCAAATTTTTCTTGAATCCGCTTTAAGAATTTTGACTCATCTTGTACTTGGAAGTATAATTTAAATTCAATCAAGGGTTGCATGATTCTTTTGATGCCCTTCCCCTACCCGTCATATCAATGCTGAATCCATTGCCTCAGTCCCTTCCTCCTTTGCAGCACACCTAGCATAACGTAACAGTTCAAACACATGGCTTTGCTCCCGACTCCTTATGTCCTAGTGAAATAATCTAGGGGAATACAAGCGATTTCTTTTTGCCATTGTCACGTCATTTTTTTTTCCCACCGAGAGGAGAGGAAATGTGAACATATTACCCCAAGTACATGAGGAGTAAAAAAAAAAAAAATTCAACCATTGTTGAACAAAGTTAAAGCATTCAGTCGACAAATATTCTTTAGACCTTGCCTGTTTTTGAGTGTGAATTCAGCAGCATAGACTGATGTAACTGTGTCAGAATGCATCTAGATTGTTGGTGGCTGTGTGGTAGCAACCTCCACCCTGGTTCTACACTGCAACAAATCCAGAGCTTTTCTCTGAGGCGAGTGAGAGGAGATTGGCAGTTTGCCCTTGGCTGATGAGCTGTCATAATGAGGTTCTGTGTGTGTGTGGTTGTGCACCTGGACACGCACAGCACTGCTTCATATCGCAGCTGATTAAGGATGAGTTTTCTTGCGTTTAATTAAAGTCTAGTGACAATCTTTTAAACACTATTAAAGAAAATACATGTGCAGAAGTTTAAACCAATAAAAACAGTATGGAATAAACACATTACCCTGCAAATAAATAAGTAATAATAATAATAATAATGAAATTGCAACGCATGCTGGAGCCAAGCGCTTAACCCTTTTTTCTAGACATGAATAACTGTACAGATACAATGTCTTTAATGGGAATTCGTGTTATGCAAATCAACCTCTGGAATGTTGTGTATCTTTTCATAATCCAAATCCATAATCCAAAATCGCTAAATACTATATTAGCTAATATTATTTTTCAAAATGATCTGGGCAAAAGGAGAAGCTTTAACTGATATTTATGGCTTACATAATATCATATTCAAAACTATTTATTTATTCATTTTGCTTTTCAAATGTGTATTTCCTAAGATTTTGGGGAATCTCAGTGATGCTCTCTGAATAATAAATGATACAAATAATAAAAATAGAAACTTAAGTTTTCTTTTTATTTTATTTCTTTTTTACTATAAAGTTTATGGTTAAGCCATAAAACATGAAGGCAATACATCACATTTCTTTGTCATAAGTTGCTGCCTTAACTGACCAGTAATTATATATATTTTAAACCACTTTTTACTATATCTCTATGGGCATCAGCCACTGAAAATTCATACTAGTTTGTATTCCAAACACAACTACCAGCTTTAACTTTAACTATAATACTACAACAACATTACAAGCCTTGTGTATTTACCATCAGAAACGCATACATTATCCTGTATATCATTGTTAAGGTGTCAGTTAAATTCCAATGATTTACTTACTGCCATATTCGTCACCCATCATATTCTTATGTTATATCACAGGAGTTCCCTAAGGGGAACCACTTTAAATTTGCAATAAATATTCACTTTGACTCCAGTTACACTGATTGGGATACAGTGGCAAAAAGAGCAAAGGTCAATGTCACAAAAGGCACCATTTCACATATTGATACTAAGGGGGGAGTTCATGTTTTTTTTTTTTTTAATGTTATTGTATATGAGACTCTTACATAGTCAGAGCTGGTGCAGTCAGCACTGACTAACTATCTGTAGCTCCAACAAACACATTCAAATTAACCTGAAATATAACTTTTAATTGTGATAAAATTCAATGGATGTAATTTCTTAAATACCCTCAAAATCATTACTTCGTATATTACATGAGGCTGGATGAATTATTCAACTCTGAATACACAAAGTAGCTGCCAGGTGTTAGACATAACATTTGTTTTGTTTTTTTATCTTGAACGGCCCTGCCCCAGTTTTAATCAGCCTCGAGTTATCCAGCTTTGCGGGGAGAATAATCAACAAGCATCAATTTCAGGTGAAAGCTTTGCAATAGTGTAGAAAAAAAGAGAGGACAGGAAGGACAGGAAAAGAGAATCTGCATACAGTCTTTATTGAATGGTTTTTATATTAAATTCACCAGGGAGGAAAAAGCTACACTTACATATCAGCATCTGCTAATATGACCAATTAAACATGGGTAATAGAGTAAACACGTGTATGTTTGTGGGAGAAATGTATACATGCACTTAAATGGATGGATTCTTGAGTATGGTGCTCTCTGTTCTCAAGGTGATCTATCATGCTCCTTATTCTACTTGTCAAGTATGCTGAACTCACTGTGTGCTTTTCGAAGCTGTTTTCAAATGGAGGTGAAGGTTTTACAATATCCAAAGACTCAGACTGAATGAATTATGTAGTTTCATTTTTTATTTATTTATTTGTTTTCTATCTTTCATACAAATACACAAATTCAATCTGTAGTTTTGAGAATTCTACATTACTTTGCAAAGTTATTAAAATGTTATCAAGTATTTTGGTTTTGCCCATAAATCAAGTCACACAAACAAGGTCTTTTTTGCTGTGTCCTCATCCATGGATTGCATAGTGCAACAATAATTGGTTAGTGTAGTAACAAACTACTACATTCAAAGTGTTTGTTCACTTTAATATAATGAATACTTTTTAAATCAAAAATCAATATTAGTCATAGTAGTAGAAGCATCAGTAGGATTAAATCATTAAATTTTAAATGAATTACTATTATTAATATTATTTTTATAGATTTAAATTCTGCATCAAAGTGTACAAGGATGACACTTCTTCAGACAAGTCAGTCGGGGAGTGCAAGGTCAGTCAACAAAGTCAGCGTTCCCTGTTCTCTCTGCAAAGAGTGTTAGATCCCATTATGTGTGTAAACTCCCTTTGGATGCGTCCTGTTGTCCAAGACTCTTTGCCCCCTGGCCCTCATTTGAAAGAGGGACATGACCTTCAGCCTGATGATTGAACACTGTGACTCTGAGCTTCACACATTTGTATTATTCAGCACAGTGATTCAGCAGGATAAAGCTATCCCCACATTGCCGTTGAACTGAGTTGCAAAATAATTTTTGTGCGTCAGTCTGCGTGTCTGTGTACAACCTGCTATTGATCACCACACATATTAAAAGCTGTAGTGTATAGATTTATGGGAACAAAATATTTGATGGTTAAGTGTTGCCCACATTTAATATTTTAATATTTATGCACTGGGTTTGAGATGATCACAGACAGTTGTACACAGGTCATGACCCAAGCCAATTTTTTTTTCAGGTTTTTCAGGTTGCCAATGCCAAAATGGCAACATTTTATTTTAAAGTGTGTGTGTTCATGCAGCTACTTGGTATAGAGGCAGATATATCGGCCTCTCTCAAATCCATATTGTTATGTAGGTAAGGTAATTCAAGACATGTTCTTATGTAAAAATAGAGTATGTATCATCATTATGAACAACAGTATGGTGATCACATTGGGGAAAGGCACAATTTGAAGACCTATCTCTTATTAGAATCAAATTAAATTCTAAATTACTTCCACTGACAACCCAGAGTCATGACAATATTGCCTAACAAAAGAGGGGGGAAATGCAACAATACAGTTAGTCCTGGTGTACAGTGTCAACTTTATGTTTGTTACATTTGAACAGAATCTTTGTTTTCATTTTACTACTCATCTTACAACAATTTCCACTGGCCTCACTACTTCTGCATGAGACACCATACTGCTGCAACACATGATGTTAGCACCTTGCATATACAGAATATATATATGTAATATATAGCTTTTAAAGCTCACAATACTCGACCAAAACAGAATAGTCATATTATACAATTCTTACACATTTCACTGTGTTTTCAGGGTCCTGGATGAAAGGCAGTAGTGTTTCTCTCTCTCTCTCTCTCTCTCTCTCTCTCTCTCTCTCTCTCTCTCTCTCTCTCTTCTTCCCACAAAACTGTCTGTCTTACTCTTGTTACACAACAGTCATGTGACGGCTTTGCTTTACTTTCTTCTCAGTAAATGTGGTATCTCATTTTGTGTCAATGTCATGATGTAGTTACCTTTAAGGGTTGTACTCTTCATATTGTGAAAGATCAGGAGGAGGTGGTGTTGGTGGTGGTAAAGCTGAAGAAGTAGGTGGAATATGTCTTTTTTTGTTTCCTCACTGAGTCATATGTACATTTACCTGCTGAAGGTATCAGTGCATTGGTAAGTTGATGTTCATCTTACTTGTACCATTTTCTCTGTACTATATCTGTAGAACTTTCCAACTATTGTTATATGTATTATTAAATGTGAGATGTTATGATTATGTCAGGAGGTTTTCCTGCAGACTTAACATGTTACTTTATTAATATAGAATGCACCTTATTCACGTTTCATATTCATGTTAATCAAGCCAGATTACTGTAACATTATTGCTGTATTATATTTCATCTTAATTTAAGGTTTGTTTGACTATAATTTCCTCATCTACGTTTACAGGGAATGCGCAGTTCATAAGAAAGTGCATTTGACTTATCCTTTAGTTTCATTTCACTTGAATAATAATCAGGACTGGTACGCCTTGTTGGTGAGTAAGTATAAGCCAGTATTGCTAGTAATTCAAGACAAGAATTAATGTATAATTGTATAATTTCATTAGTTAATTCTGGGTTTTGTTTTTTGTGTTTGCATTAACTAAATGTTAAGTTGTAAACCCGCAATATCCAACACCAGGCTTATAAGAGCATCAGTAGGCTAGTGTGGCTGTAGACTAATTAGTGTGTGAATGTTTATTGTGTGTGTGTGTGCAACAAACGTGGATAAAGAGACTCGAGTTGTATCTGTTCTGATAACCCTTCCAGAGGGGAGTTTACTAAGCTATAGTAGGTAGTTTGGTAAAAGTCTGGACAATATCCACAGCTCTGTAAGGATGGTAGTCTTTTTTGGAGCTGTGTATTTAGCACATATTTTTTTGCCAACTCTGTGGAGACAACTTCTGAGCTTTGTAAAATGAAAGTAATTTAGACATGGAGGAAATGGAAGACAACAAGATACCATCTAGTTGGTTCTCAGGCAGAGCAATCATCCTTCCAAATCATTCAGGGTGAGGGACAGCTATTTTTCTGTTGTACATTTAATGGTTCATCCCCCAGCAGGGTATGTGTATATTTTAAACAGCTATGGAACATTCATGCTGAGGTTGATAGTCTGTCTAACAGTGGCACTTATTCAAATTATCCTTGTCCCATTTCAACACCAGCATCAAAAATGGATGCACGGGGAGTCTGCAGTGGAATTCCAACACGCACATGTGCTACAAATGTTACAGAGAGGAATTCTGTTTGCTCTCACTCCATAGTCACTGCTGGGTGTTTTTATTGACAGATGCATGAGCATGAAGGCAATTACACAGGGCCGTGGGGTGAAAACGTGGTGTGACCCTGACTCACATTTGAACAGTGTGTTTATTTCGATAAACTTTCCCTCTACTTTCTTCTTCATAATAGTCTTGCTGACACTCACAAGGGACTCATTCATTGACTGGGATGTTGGAGAGCGATAAACATTCCACACACCTTCTGTATGTATACATACAGTACCTTCTGCTTCTGTTGCAAGTTGTTATTTGAGTTAATGTTGTCTTTCTATGATTTTAAACCAGTCTGACCATTCTCTTCTAAACTCTTGTATCAATAAGGCATTTTTGCTCAGTGTACTGCTTCTCACTGGATATTATCTTGGTTTTTTGGACAATCTTCTGCAAACCATAGATATGATTTTGCAATAAAATCCTTGCAGATCAGCAGTTCCTGAAATACATGACATGTTCAAATGTGTACAAATCAATTAAATCATCTTTCACTCCCTAAAGTTTTATCAGGTCATCTTGACCATGTCCATTGCATTGAGTACTGTTATGTGATTGGCCGGTCCAAGCTGTTGTATTTGATATCATGGCTAGATAGACAGATAGACAGAGATACCAAATCTTTGCATGGTGCCACTTTTAATTTACTTCTGATTGACACCTTACAAAGGTCATAGAAGGTGAGGTGACATTTTGAGTCTGAGACATCTGTTATCATTTGATTCAGAAGTGAACACTGGCAAGAGGGAACAGCTGCAATTTCTGCTGTGTCTTTGGTCAAACTATTGAGAATTTTATCCACTTATTTTCTACCAGAGCACACAATTCACTGGATTATATTAAATTAAGGAATCAATTTCAACTCAATTAAATTCAATAGATATAAATAGATGCTTCAAAAGTATTGTCCATTTATTTGCAAGGAGTCACTTATTTTAAATGTATTTGTAACAGTTGTAAACATACTTCATTTGTTGTCCCTTATTTATACAGTATTTGCTCTGGTTTGTAGATTATAATAAATTGATATAGGCAGACCAAAGCAAATTGTTGTCGTTGTCTTTGTATATTGAAGCATTTTGTGACTTGACATACCAATAAGGATCATCCAAGTGTCTGACACAATAGGCTCAGTTCCTTTAAAGCAAAGTAATGATAAAAATATATATATATATCTATTATCATGGTAGGGCTTAGTATGTGTGGTAAGATAAATCTAATATTGTTACATCCTTTTATGGGCATTACATGAATGGATTACTGCTTAGTGCTTTGGGGCAGCTGTTGCCAATGTGGCTATAAAGTATGTGACAGGACACCATGACTTCCCTGTCTGCTAATTTATATGCAACTGGCACTTTATCCTGACCTTATTTTATTAAACATCACTTCGAAAGGAGGTCCCCTCGTGTCCTACAAATTGAATGAACAAATATTTCCATTGCTTCATGCCTTCTTGGGCAGTGATTTTCTGGTCTAATGCCATGTTTGGGAGAACAACAAATGTCCAAAACATGAGGCCACTTTTATGATGAGACCACACATCTAAAGGTTTGTGCAGTGTAAAGTGTAAAGTGGAGACAGACCAATTTGATCAAGACCAATTTTAAATAGAAATAATTTCATTGCCAAGGATGGCTGGGAATGAGACAAAGCCCACTTCTTTCTTCCGAAACCCAAACATGTCTTTTATAATGAACAAACAAGAAAATACATTTCCAATTGTGTTGTTGCAATGACACATGCATGCAGTTTAGGCTTGCAGCAGTATAAAGTGATGTCCAATTGATGGACAGAAGAGGCATGGACTAGGAGGATATGAAGCTATTGAACACAAATGCATAGATCCCTTTTTGTTGGAATGTGCCAAGGCTGATCAACAAAGGATAAAGCTGATTTCATTGTCTCTGGGTTGTTGTTATAAAACTAGAGCATGCATAGTAGAAGTGTACCCTGTAAAAAAAAAAAAAAAAAAACCCAAAAAACAAAAACATATTTTAAGCTTTATATAAGCTTTTTATACCTATGACTATTAAAATAGAAGTTATGGTTCTATCCCCATGAATTTATATAGGTGCCCGGTCTTGTTAGTCTGAAATAGCTGACCTCACATTTTAGCAAAATGGTTGTCAAAGTGCAAGATTATAATAAAGCTTATGAGCCAGTCTCAGCATGTCTTGTCAAACAAATGGCGACCTGTCCAGGGTGTATCCTCTCGCCCAATGTCAGCTGGAGTTAGGCACCAAGGCCCCCGCAACCCTCATGTGGAGAATGAAGCGGTAGAAAATGAGTGAGCGAGTAGAAAGCTTTGTCACTTGAACATAAACATGGTGTTGTGTGGCAACAGCTGAAAAAGCAGCTATCATTAATTTAATGGCTCAACAACTCCAAACTCATTTTACCTCTTAAGATTCTGGCAGCCTTAAATTTTCTTATAAAACGCAGATGTAAACGTTTTGTCAGAGACAGGCTACATACAGTATACAAGCTCAGAAATAAGCAGACAGAATATTATTTTTGTTTTGTTGCAGCACCACATCAAAGAACATAATATGGCATAGCTGAACTTTAGAGTTAACTAAATGCTCCTGATGCAAAAGGTTGTGTAATAGACTGTGACAAAATATGAGCTGGCTGGTAACCTTATTTGCTGCTTTTTGCTGAGATTACTTGTTTCCATCTCTTTTTATACTACATGTGTTGTGATGATCGAGGAGTCAGAGTGAGACAAATGCATTACAATGACTTTCGAGGCTTTAACACGACGGAAGATGCTGAAATACAACCGTGCTAACGTTCCACTCAGTTTATCCAGCTCAGCTCATTATAAAATACTGAATTTGATTTTACAAATATAAATGAAATTTAATTGCTGTACAAATTGAAAGAACAAAGCTAGTGTGCTATGTTAGGGTTAGAGAATCAGTAGAGGTGTAAATTAAATACATTTTGCTGCCATGTCTTACTGTATGTGATCAAAAAAAAAAAAAATCACAGATGAAATTATTAATTAATATGTAAATATTTATTTAAATATATAAGAAAGCAAATATATTGAAGGCCTAATTGACAATTCATAGGGCAAATAGATTGGGTGACAAGGGTTTATCAACATCCAGTTAATAAACCCTCAGAAACCAAATCATGATGTGACTAAAAATTAGTTGACAGAGCCAGCTGAGGTAATGTGAGCATTGGTGTCACTATGATGCCACACAATTGTCTGCTCCCTGTTGATTGATTTTCACAAAAAAAAAAAAAAACAAGCATTGTAGCAGCTCATGGCAGACATTATTATTGTTTGTCATCCCAGAATGTACAGTGTCTTGGAGTGTGATTAACCAGCAAAAGGGGCAGCTTCAGCTGAAAGAAGCTATACAGCGTATTTTACAAATTATACCTATCACTGAGATTTACCTGCAGAGACGTATCTCACAGAATGGTTTGTGTCTGTGCTACCAGAAACAAGAAGCAGCGTCATCTGTCTGTGGAGGCATTTATTCAGTGAAAGAACAAAATGAAACAAAACAAAAAACTTGAAGCTGGAGACTGTTTTGTTGAAACTGATAATTTGTAGTATAAATGAGTTTATCACAATCATTCAAGGTCTCTTGTTGCTTCATGTTTTGTTTGATTAATTAAAGAATGTAATGTGTCACATGGACAAAAGCTTTGTTCCAAGAAAATACATTTGCTAACAGCAACTTTTTATTGGTATAGGTAAACTCTAGCATAATTAGGCGTCATAATAAGACAGTGAGCAAGGTGACTTTTTTGCAAGAGTATATTGATCTGCGGCACTGCTGCTCAAGGAAAAAAAAAGAAGAAAAAGATTTGATTTATTTGGATTTGATTTAACTCTCTCGGTTTAATTTATATATAGAAAGGCAAAGTGGATGGATGTCTCCATTTAACACCTGACTTTGAAACGTCAATTTGTGCTCCTCCTTATAGGTGTTGAATCTTTTAAACAACTTGTTTGAAGAGGTGAGTGTGATGAGGAGTGCATGATGGCTCCTCTGCAAGTCCAACGAGACAGTTTACAATTAATAATACAGATGTGGACGTTTTCCAAGATGGAACATCATCGCATGATCGCTGTCCTTCATCATTTGTGGTTTTACAAGCTTTGTTTGCCTTAAGTATTTTCACTGAAATTCTCTGGATCAGAGTCTTGGACAAAAATTGTACAGCTGAATACTTTTCCTCTTCCTGCCTGGAGGAGCTGTGTAACCCTGGCCTGCCTCCCACCTCCATCTGGAGGAGCTGCATGGTTTCATATTGTGAAGACTCTGTTAGACATTATTGATGGCATTGTGTGAAGACATAATGAGCCCCATGTCTGACAAAATGTCTGTGGCACAGATGACCTCATATATGTAAACAGTTAGAAAACCTTAAAATGATGACTGTTAGTCTTATTTGTCCACAAATCAGAATAATTACAGTTTTATAGATTTTTTTTTGTTATATGGAACAAAGGAACTAGAAAATATACACATTTAAGAAGCTGAATACTCAGAGAACTTATATTAATTATCAAAAAAAAAAAAAAAATCAAAATAGAAGACGATTAATTAACTGATTAATAATAGATTAATTGACCAATCGTTGGAGCCCTAGTACATTCACTGGTGCATTGTAGTAATTCTTACTCCATCTCACATAAAGCGTAGTTTGGACAAAATAGTTTTCTTTAACAAGCAAAGAAAACCATCTGTCTTTTTTAGCTTATTACAAAGAGTTTGTAAAATGCTCTGAGAAAATCTACCTATAGAGGAGTTCTTTGGGGAAAGTGCTAGTCTCAGCCCCCACTGTTGCTATGCAACCACAGAAAATCCATTCAAAGCATGACACCTTTACTAGTGGTTGTAATATATATATATATATATATATATATATATATATAAACTTGCAGCACCTACTATATTAAGACCATTTTGCATCATAAAGGAGTTGCAAAAATGTCCTGGGTGTATTAGTTAGTGTAGTAATGTAGTCTGTTGGTCTCTCAACAAGAACTTGCTTCTTTTTCCTCATTTCATTTGTTTGTTTCCTGCATTCTTTGCTCTTAGTACCTGAGGTAACCTCAAAGAACAGGCATCAGTCTTGACTGTCATTCGTCTGATTAATCCATCAGTGAGAGAACATGAAGCATTTTTTAAATTATTTCTTTTATTTGCACACAACAAACCATATGCTATAAATACTGGGGCCAACATTTTGCCCTGAAAACTTATTCATGTGAAGGTTTTCCAGTTGAATATGCATCTAGTTGCTTTCAACAGAATTGTGTCTTGTTAGAAAAAAAAAGTTGCTTGGTCAAGGAGTTTTTTTTTCTTTTTTCCTGAGTATAATCCCATCCCATGTTGGAAATCAGGAAACCCTTTTAGTTCCACCACTACACTGACTTTGAGCAGAAATACATTTTGAGGATTAGTATGGGGCCAAGCAAAGAGACACAACCAATCACTCTTTACTTTGTCCCTTATTTACATAACAATACCATTTTTTTTTATTTTTTTGGTAGCTGTCCAAAAACACTTGTGCTCAATTTATCCATTTGAACTCGGAAACCAGATAGCACAAAATAAACACTTATATTTAGTATGGGCAACTATCTGTCTCTGAAGCAGTGTGTAACAAATGAGGTAAATTAACCTGTTAAAAAAAAGGGAAAAAAAAAGTCACATATCAACTTTCAATAACTTAAATATAACAGTGCTGATCACACTTTTTCTCCGGGCTCACAGTTTAGCAAGTATTTGAAACACTTTGCATTCACCCCTTTATAGCTGACTCCTAACACAAAGTCCCAAAGTCTCAAACTAAAACAGAGCCAGAAGTATTTCCATTTCTTTGAAGCTTAAAGAAAGTAAAATTTTAACATGAGAATATAGAAATGAGAGTCTGCTACTACGCTAAGTAATTGACTGATTGAACTTTTAACACGAAATGAAACAAAGAAAATGTTGAAAAAATTAAACAAACAGACAATAAGAAAAAGAACCTTTTAAATTAAGCCATTTTGTTCTCATCATAAAGCAACTATACATTTTAAGCATTACGTCTGATATGTTCTTACACGAGCACAAATCTAACCTCCTGTACCTGTGTATATACTTACATATCCATGTACATACATACGTGTATAGTATATTCTGCACAAAGAAATGAAGGTAATCAAGTGACCACCTAAAGCACACAGTAGGTTTCGCTAAACATTAATTCAAAAATGTTTTTGCGGATGTGCATTGCATAATGCACCAAGAGCAACATGAAACAACAGCGGCTAATCAAAACAAAAACCTTAACCCACTGAGATGTGGATTCAAAATCAGACTAAAAATCAATGCAAATAAATGTCACTCTTCTGTTAATTTCAGAGCACACAGTGATACAAGAGGAGCAACACGGGCTAACAGCCACCTGTCTGGATAATGAGTTTAAGTCAGAAGATATTGCCTCTCCCTCACCAAATTATATTGTCACACAATTATATGTACTATGGCAGAATCAAAGGAAGCTTGAAGTTTTCTTTGTTTACCTTGTGTTCTTTAAAAGGTATGTTCATTAAAAGAAAAGTTCCCTAAAGTTAAGCACTAGGCACTAGCACAGAGCAAAATTCATGTTGCATGAAGGGACTGCAGATTCTGTTGAAATTATCTAATTTTGATGTGCAATTGTGCTGTAATAAGTGGAAGGGCAGTGCCCTTTAAATGTCTCATGCCTTTGCTCCCTATGACAGAAGTAACCACAGCTGGAATGGGGAACTCTTTCCACCCATGGGTATATCTATCGTAGTTGAGAAGATCTAACCTGCTCTTAAAGCTGTGAGGGATTATTTTGTCTGCGACAGTTGATTCCTCTTCTTTCTCTACTTATACTGAGCCTCTGAATAAGCTGTAAATGTGTTTTGTTCTGTCTGCGTTTCCATATTGCTGTGAACCTTTTCACCCAAGTCTGCCTCCTCAGTGGGGTGTGTGTGTGTGTGTGGTGTGGGGTCAGGGGGTGGCATATGGGCCCACAGGGCTTTAAATTCCTAATCACAGAGTGAACCCATTTTTAGAGTGACACACAACGTGGCTAGAACGCTGTCGTCCTCTTTCACCCTTGCCAGACATGATGCTGAGGAATGCATATGCTCCACTTCAGTTGTCAACAGACCTCCCTCATGGCTCAGCCACTCTCCTCAGGCAGGGAGCCATCACAGGGATTTCTAGAGACCCAGTGAGCATCATTCATTCTCAGTCACTGCTCATTGCCACTTTATTAGGGTACAGGTTGTGGGTATGAATACCTGCTCCACTAGTCTACATGCCAAAGTGTCTTGGGCAGTTTGTGTCTGTGAATGCGTATTGAGGATGTGTGGGACCGAAAACAGTGAATACAGCGAAAATAAGCAAACACAGTGAAGTGAAAGTAATAGGAGGAATAGGATAAAAGTATGTTTTATCCAATTACTTGATGAATCGATGGAATATTCGATAGAATACTCGATTACCAAAATATTTGATAGCTGCAGCCCTGCTTTTTTCTAAGAAGAATTTCATTGTTTTTGTGGAGGTATGAAACACAAATAAATTGATGGGAAACATGGGCCAGACCACATTACTTTAATTGCAAATGGAGCATTTGCATTCACACTACTAAAATAATATGCTTGATGCCATCAGTGCATCTTGGGTGCATTTAAACCCACAGTTGAACAACTGTGATCAGAACAAGAACCAAACAAGCAAACGAAGCATGTAGTCTGAAGTGACAAATATAAAGCATTGAACACTTATGTTTATGCTGCACTATTTTGAAGAGCTCCAGCTCATATCCTTTTTACTTTGTGCTTGAAACGATTGAATAAATGTCCTTGTGATTGTATCTCTGTCACGTCAGACATCATTGGTGGAAAGTATCCGCATCTCCCTTTCATGCTCAGGCTGATACATTTGTGCTGTCATGTTCTCTCTTGGGGCTGGAGCAGGAGGCTGGAACATCTCATAGTCGGTGGTCCTCTGTTGAGTAATCACCCTGTTTGTCCAAAAAGGTGCTGGGCAATTGTGCATTATTGTGTGTTTGGGTCCAGTTAGGTGAGCATCACATCTGTTTTGGCCTTTGCCTCTGCGTGCAAAGTATGGGAAATTCTGCCAGAGAGGCAGAGCATTTATGTATGTTAATTTGTGGGTAATGGAGTTTGATTAGGAAGTCAGTGCATGTATATTTTAGAGGTTGCTGAGCAGTATTAATGACTGTTTACTGAACAATGCTCATAAAACTGAAGTTACATCGAGAAAATATCTCTGTCCTCATTCAGAGCGGTTTCATGGAGTGTAAGTTATTTCCCATTCTGTTTTAATTTTCATTTTGGGTATAATAAAAAGTGGAGAGTTGTTGAAATCCGTATTGATTTGAATCTGCTGTGTTTCTAAAAACACTATTGCAAAAAATGATCATGGTCTCCTCTATTGGCACAGACTGGCAGTTGAACAGAATGAGGAGCTCTTTAATTACCATGTCAATCAAATGTAGCTTCAAATGTAGTCAATCAAATGTAACATTCAAGACTCATTTTTCCCCAGCAGTCCAAGGAAAAAGGTCTAATTTTATCATTGCTTTCTCAACTAACTAATGGGCTTGATAGGGGTAACTGAGGACCACATGCCCAGGAAACTGACAGATTAATGTACAATCCTAAAGCTTTTGCTTCTAAAACTGTCATTAATTAAGAATAATTATTGCTTTCACAGACTGAATAGTAACAGCAAATGTAAAAGCTTCTGAGTGCAAGCATGGTTTAACTACCCTTTGAATGTTTTTTTTTCAGTTTATTGTTTTGCAAATGAAAAAACCTTAACTTAAAACCCAGTTATTACACAACTTAGTACAACATGGTGTGTCTGCATTTGTTTCTGCTTGAGGTTACTTGTGGTTAAAATGTGTCTGAATTAACTGTTTTTTGTTTTTATAACACTGTGAGATTGAAACAGTGCAGTACAAATAAAATATGAATTGAACTGTCGTGAATATCCATGAATACCAAAACCAAATACAAAATAATCAGAGCCTCGCTTATAAAATTATTTGGTTTGTTGGTTCATCTCTATAAACACATGTTGTATTTTACACCAAATGTACTAAATATGCATTTGGTGTAAAATACAACATAGTCAGTAAGCATATACATGTAATTGCACATTCACTGATATGTACCACAGTCCAGGCTTAACGAGCTAATTGTTGGCAGACATATGACGTTGCATGTATCATTAAAAAAGGAGGGGAAAGGCGTAAAAAATTAAATGTGTGTTTTCCAGAGTGGGCATGTGTTGTATCCAGTTCCTCCTGTGCACAGCGGAGGCCAACCTACTACTCAACATTTACAGAATAAAGACATGGATAACTCCCCCACTCTTTGCCAGATTGTTCAGTGTGCAGAGCCAAGCACTGTTCCCAGTTGACTGGGCAAGCTCTTGGCCACATTTGACAAAAAAAAAAAAAAAAAAAAAAATCAGCTTGTTCCAGCACCTGCACTGTACTCCCAGTCCAACTTCAGCTAAATCAACTTCACTATAAATCTATACTTTGAACTGTATTCATTACAAAATCTAATGTGGCAAACAAAATTAATGCGTTTGCTTTCAAAAGTCTCCCCTGCTCTACATCCTCAGTCCAGTCCCACTGAACCCACTGTCATGGTTATTTCATCAATACCAAATCAACACATAAGCAATATTAAAACTACAACAGTAGAGGAGTAGAAAAGCAGATTCAGATGCAGTATGATGCCCCACTAGTCAGGGAAATTTTATAATGAAGCAAACTAATAAAACTAAAATATAGCATCTTTTAGGTTTTTAGAAACATCATAAAATATAGTGAGCTGACAAAAAGCAAAACAATTCAACAAATAAAAAAGAAATACAGAAAAGAAATATAGAAAAGGCAGTTTTCCAGTACAGTAACAATATGACAGTAGTAGGGTAATATTTTGTCACTCATAGGTATTATTAGGGCAGTGCTTGGTAACAACCAAGGCAAGGAAGATAATAGTCCAGTAATATAATGTGTATACTGTAATATTGTAATGTGCAGTGTTAATGCAGTATTTATTTTAATGATTGTTTCCTTTTTCCTTTGGTCTCCAATGCTTTATATGCCTGTTTGGCCCATACAGAATGTAGTCACGTAACCTAAATCCTTACTTATACACTTAACAAAACTTTAAACTCTTGCATGACCTCAATTAAACTCAAGATTTCTAAGAAGTGGAAAACTGTCATTGAAAGTAAGAATCGCAAGCTCAATATAAATAAAGATTGTTAAAGACATCTGTGATCTACAGTATTATAGGAAAAAGTGTTCATCAAATCATTTTTTTAAACCAGCAGTGCAATTTATAATAATCGGCGATTAATAAAAATTAATAGGCCAATGCCAATTATTGAAAAATGGCAACTAGCCATCTCTCTATTATAAATACTAAGTGACATTGCCATTTAACATACATAATACTGTATTGTCAAATGGCACATTGCTTTGCACATATTTTTTTAGTAATTATAATAGCAGCTACATTTGAAATAGCTAAGGGTTTTTTCCTATGAATATGTAGATAAAGAGTAGGTGTTTTTGTTGAAAAGGGATTGAATAGGCAACCTTTTTGCAGAATTGGTGGATTAGCCTACCTCAGCTGCCACACAGAATAATGCACCATGAATGTGTTATTTCCTTGTTATACATTACATGTCTTCAAACAAAAGAGGCATTTGCACAAGTGAAAGGACATAAAGTGGCGACACAGGAATAATATGTCATTTTTTCCAAATCTCTTCATTGTCTTGGGTTAATGAGGACAGGTGCACATTTTATGTGTTCACCATTCAAGGTGCTTTATTGTTATTCCAACATGCAGACATGAAAGAACAAAATTTGGAACTCAAGGTGCAGAGAAACACAATAAGAGACACAAAAGACGTGTCAGAAAACTCATGATGTTTCCAAACGTGCACGTCTATCTCCTCATAGGTAGCATTAAGAAGTTGGTGTAAAACAGAAAACAATTGTATTTTTCTTTTCATGCAATGAAGTGTTGTGTCTATGTTAGATAACTATCATCAATGATCAGCCTGACATGCTCTTATTTGTTTGATCATTTGAATGCAGTGAGAAATTCATTTAAATTCACAGCTGGATGTCAGTGTGTGTCAACATTCAGAAAAGCCCAAGATATACCCCCACACATTATATGCTATCCTAGTGTATGAATATGACACACACGCAGTTATCTTCAGTATCTTCAGTATCCTCCGTTAGTTCTATTTGAATTGGTTGACTCCACTGAGGATCAAAATGATCCCTGGTTTACTGCAAATTAGATCAGTGAGCTGCTTCAGAAATTTTATTGTACTCTAGACATTAATTGATACAATAAAACAATTCAAAGAGGTAAATGCAGAGTGTAAAGGCAGAAATTACTGAGGATGGTATAAAACAGGGTCAACAACAACAAATGAAAACACATGTCCATGCGAAATTAGCAGCCTCTTTTCTTTATGACGATAAAACTCCATGCAGTGTGTAACTTAAACTGGAAAAATCAGTGCTAGTGTTGCTACCGCCCTACATTCCTCAGGTAATCCTACAAAGCTTTATGAAAGAATGACTCTGGCTCCATATTACAACTGTTATCTTTCAACATTTATTTCAGCAACTGAGTAGTGTTTCCGAAAACTTTGGTTAATTCCTTAACCTAAAGTTCTCTTTCAGCATTTGTTTCACCTTACTCATGTTTCAGAGAACTGGGAATAATTCATTAACCACAATTTGCTGATGTTTCACTTCACTAGTGCAGTTAATATGCTTCTCCCTTCCCTCCATCACTTGTTACGTAAAATGCAGCACTCTGTGTCACCACAGACATGAAAACAAAACAGATATGTGGAGCTGATAGACAGTGACAGTGGCTTGAATAATGGGACTTTTGTCAACATTGAAAAGTTACACACTGCCGCTTTAAGGGTAGAGGCCTTTTAAATTCATTAATCATTTTCATCTTGTCTCTTTTTTGCCGCTCTATTTTCACTTGTCCTTTCTAGTGTAACATGCAAATATAAAAACCAGATAAAAGATATCTTTTCATGAGATTACAAACCTGATTATTTTAGGCTGGTCTTCCATGACTGCATGCAGATTAGCCTATATCGCACATCTGTCCACATTGTGGATGCGGTGCTGGCAGCTTAATCTTAGAGGGCACTAGAAAAATATATAGTGCGCTTTAACAATTTAGTTACAACAAAAGCACTCTAACTTGGTAGCAAACAACTTAACACATTTGTATGTATGCAGTCAGTGGCAATAAAATATTTAAGTATCTTTTAAAGGCTTTGAATCATGTCTTTTTTACGGTTGTTTATGGTGAAATCTCTACAGCCTCTTTTGTCCTGTCACATTAATGAGATGGCTATTTATGGTGTAATTTCACTATTACTTTAGAAGACATTACTACAGGGAACAAACCCTGTAATGGCTACTTTCAACTGGCCACTTACTAACATACTTACCCTTAAAGGAGTACTATAATGTGCCTTGGAGAAACTTGCACTTTTTTTCAGTTCATGGCTACAAAGCAAGTCAAACCAACGGCCATCTTAATAACTTTTTGATTTTGGTAAGCAGATCCCTTCTACCAAGATGCATAAATGCACTGTGCACATATATGTCATTGTTGATTTGTTAATGTGGTTGCATTATAAACTTCTATTCCTTATTCTCTAATAACTGTATTCTATTGCCTTACATTGATACTGATATATTGCTGTATTAGATGATATGATATATTATAAAAACACCATACATATATATGTGTGTGTGTATGTATGTATATATATGCTGCTGTAACACAAATATCTATCTTTATCCATGTTTGTGTATAATAATCAGAGTCACTTTGTAATCTCACACCTGTCTTTGTCCCTTGCTCTAAGATGATGACCTTGCAGAACCTGTTTTGGCTTCTCAGCCTGTGTCCACTCCTGAGCCTCTTGTAATCTCAAACCTGTCATCTCCCTCTCATTCCTCTCCACGCTCAGACTCCTGAGCTCGGTGTCCTCTCTTGCTCTGTCCCAGATATACACATACACACATTACTAAGCCTGTTCAGATGTGCCATAGTGATCACTATGGCAGCTACTGTACAAAATACTCTGCGCATTAACCCCAACATAAGATGGAAATTACAGGAAAAAAAGGTAAATTTAAAGTATTTGGTGTGAAATTATTGAAATTATTTTTTGAGGTTTTTTTTTTTTGTTTTTTTTTTCTTTCCAAAATGAACACACTACATGCTTACAATTAGTATGTAAACATTTTGGGATGCACCTGATGTTAAGCTTTTCCTCTGGAGATAATCCGACCCACTCCCATGCCTATTAAAGCATTGCTGTGTGTCTGAGTGGTGCTTTAAAACTAAACCTGCCATGCCTTCCCAACTTAACTCTCCCCAGCTCCCTCATGTACCTCCCTGTATACAAACCTGCCTAGCATAAAATATCTGGGTGTGCATGTGAGCATCATTCACTCTGACCCTTGTTTTTCTGCAGACTCTGCCATTTTACAGTATATGTTGATAATTGTGTTGATCTCCTTAACACAATGCCTCCCACCTTGAGTGTTGTAGTACTTGAAGTACTTGAAGTTTTCTGAGGCAGTTTAAGTGCCAAGAACATGCTAGTAGGATAAAGGTGAGTGAGTGAGTATGTGGATGCATGCAAATTAGACTTTATATTAGCTGACAGTCTCTAGCAAGAATTAAATGGCAAACACATTTTTAATTTATTACATCTGCTGAGGAGGTTCATTTTAAAAGTGAAGGTTGGATTTAGATGAAAATCTCTGGGGATGTGATGGCCAAAGGTATAATTAAATTTCAGTGGTGATTTAGTCTGGATTCAGCTGTGTAAAAATAATAAAACACATAAAATCAACAATAAATCAATAAACAGTTATTATCCTTGCAACATATGGGGAGTGTGTGGACATTGTGAGAAATGGAGTGTCCTTGGCAAGCTTCCTCTACTTTATTATTATTATTATTATGACTATTGTTATTCATTTGTTTATAAAATAGGGTCACTGATCAATATTAGTTCTTCAGTGGCTTGTCATTCAAGTCTGCCAAATCACTTTGGTCATAATTAGCTCATCAGCACATCAGTATGCTATGACTAATCTCTTTTCAAGTTTAGTTACAAAAGAAAAGTCTGTTGTTTAAAAGGTAGTCATCCGCGACCGATTTGATAATCTGTGTTGTAGTAACCATCACTATTGCAGTCATTTTAGCTTTAGGGTTGGACTAGGACAGATTGATATTAGGGTTGTTTCACCTGTGTTCTGATTTTTAACTTAAGCTTTATTTCTAGAAAACAACTTACTATAACATTAATTTTGTGCTAGAATTATTGTTTGTGTTGTATACTGGCAAATTTCATATATATCTGCGCAGTGCATATATATTTATATTGTATATAAAGGTTAGAGTTCAATTCCAATAATTGTAGGTCTCAAGTCTTCAAAAGTTTGCAACAGGAGGTCTGCCAGTACCCACACATGTTAAAACTCCTTGCTCAAATAGAGCAAGGACATACAAATTGTGGCAAACTCCTGGCGAGAAATTAATGGAACTTGACTGTGATGTGAGATAAAGTAAGCATGCATGGAATGCTTTTTTTTTAATGAACAGAAATGTTTGTGCCTGAACAAATGTGGTTTTCTGCTTCCAAGGAACATTAAAAGTATGACCCCGGTCTTCTGTGCATGTGAGAAATATCTCACTAACTGCATTTCGGTGTGTATGGGAACGCAATAAACTCCTCTATCTCAATTTAACCAGACAGAAAGCTACAAAAACAGACTGCAGATGGACTGTATTCTTCTCTCCACCCGAGGCTGGTTACTTGGGATCTACTCAATTACTTGGGAAACAGGCAGTTTGTTGGCACTGATAAGCTTGGAAGTAAGTATATAGATGTCCATTTAAACTCTGGAAAGGCAATTTTATTGACACCCTTATGGAACAAATCGAGGAAAGCTAACTGCAGATCAGTACTGAATGACACGGGGTGAAACACTAATACAATACACCACCACATGTGCATCGAGGGTCAACCAACCAGTGTGGCCAGCCAAGAACGACAGAAAATAGAGTAAAAGTGGTAAACAAAGATGAATGATATATATATATTTTATTTTATGCTAATAGTAATCTCTGAAGTGTTCATCTAATGCAAAACCCATGGCCAAAACAAAAACATGAAAGGGTATTGAAACAGGCATAACCATATGGTAAATGTTCTCAAATTCCAAGCAGAAGGAAGCAAAGTATTCCATCAAGATTAAGACTCATGGGCGTATATCAACACATATTTATGACGGAACACAACACTAAAAGCTTTTATGTTATCGTGGTGGTAATTGAACCCTGCAATAATACATACAAGGCTGTGCTAAACTTCAACCAGAACACAAGGACATCAGTCCTTAATAAGACTTCTGTTTTATTCATAAAACCATTCATTGAACTTAAAGACAAAGCTGACTTAAACTCTTTCCTATTTGTAAGTAGGGTCCATCCATCATCCAGCCGTCTATTTTCAAAACCACTTTTTTCTTCAGTGTCTTGAGGGACAGAAGTCCATCCTATTATGCTATAGGTGCACACATTCTGTTACTAGTCACTAGTCTATCACAAAACTAAGACATACACAATCTCATTCACACCTAGAGGCAGTTCAGTTTGCAGTTCACCTGAATGGCATGTGTGTTTATTATTATTATATTTATTATTTGTTTTTGATCGGGGGGAGGGGGGGGCTGAGCAGTGTATTTGCTCAAATGACATGTAAAATGATCTAACAGAAAACATTTTAATAACCTTTTATATTATTATTTTAATCTGAGTTTACAATATTACTGTTTTACTGTGATGATATTATCTCCTATGACAAATCATAAGGGACCACAAATATATTTGACTAGAAAACACACTAGTCAAATATAATAAGTCACATCAAGCATCGACGTATAGCAGTAATCATTGTTAAAGTGTTCATGGTTAGATGTCAGCATTGATTGGCAAGAGATGAAAATCCAAGATGTGTTATTGAAGCTGGTCCTCCACATATCAATTTGTTATTGTAGTACAAGGACATCACCTTAATTCTGGGTCAATATATGGACATACACACATACACTTATGTATTGTGAGGGAGAGTGAAAAGGAACATAGAAGGAAGAAACTGCATGGTGTTATTCAGACACAGAATTTCACATAAATATGCTCAGAATTTTAGCTGTCAAAAATTTGACAAAATCAAGATGCTCTGATGATGTTAGCAGAAAAGGTATTTTTTAAATGACAAAAGTCTGGAATGGCTTTTTCAACCAAAGGTTAAATACGTAAAATAAGGTGCAATGAAAAAATATTTAATCTGCTCTACCTTGAAAGTTAGTGAAATGAATTCAGACACTTTTCCATAGCCTGCTTTGAAGTTCTCTTCATTATATTATTTTTTGAATGTTTTATATATCTGGATCATTCTTGTTTGGGGACAAAACTCAAAGAGAACACTGTCAGGGCTCTTCAACTTCATCAGTGGAGGGAAGAAATAATCTACGGCTGAGGAGAGGAGATCAGCGGGCAACAAAGCAGCACAGCCATTAGGGTTGTGGAGGAGGCCAAATGCGCTTGTGGTCGTAGTTCAACGCAAATGTCTGCGCCGGAGGACGACAATTCCCTCTGCTGGAGCTTCTGTTGATCATCATTAGTGGGCCTAGTTTGATTGATATGGTACATTTCCGATGGCAGGTGGATGACTCATCTCAACATGGCAGTCCCTTGTGATTAATCTCATTTTAAGATGCATCTGGAGGAGTCGACTTATTGTAAATAGGCTGGTGTAAATTAAAGTGTATAATAGTGCAGCAAAGCCTGAGCTATTTGAGTCAGGCTGAGTGGAATGTCAGCGTTTCACAGCATTCAAATCAGCTGTCAGGGAGGATTGTGACTCCTGATGAATGTATACAAAGTGGCACAAAGCAAGTCAGATTAATAATTCAACCTGACTTTGTGGCATGGAGGTGTACAGTGTGGAGACACGCAGGTGGTGCAAACAACACGGGGAATGATTCATCATGGTTTCTGTACTTGAGGCCGACTGCAGCATATTTCCTGGCACTGGCAGTGGATTGATTAGATCTCGATCAGCCATTTTGAAATTTAAAGAGTTCCTCACTTGCATCTGCATAGGCCAGAATTAGAATGAAAAACAGTGTGTCTGAAATTTATTGAATGCATGGATGTGAAACACAGTGGTGCTGATAACAAGCATCTGTGGTCAGCAAAACAATTAACCTTGGCAAATAAAGGTAAAATCACAAGAGCAGAAGCTTAGACTATGCAAGGTTAATGGTTTGGGAAACTATTTCTACCCACAGGAGATTATTGTAATTATCGGTTCTAGGATGGAAGTCTCCAAGTGAAATTAGATGTTTGTGGGTTTTTTTTTTTTTCTTTTCTTTTCTCCGTGCTCCCCAGAGTCATGGGACTGTATAGCAAGGCTAAAGAATCTCTCGATATGAAAAGCAGTATCCTCTTTTAATGCAGAGTCTAAAAGGATTGGACTTGTTCTGAATTTGAGTGGGGATTGGGCTTGTTCTGAATTTGAGTGGGGTTCAGCCAAAGGGCTTTAAGGCTGTAGAGTTCAGCACTAACCATGGATTCCTTCATTCAGTTAATGTCTTTCACTTGAAAGCAAAACAGAGCCCAAGAAGTCATTGTCTGCTGTAGATATTTAATTGAAATGGAGAGTAGAGCTTTTATCATCCTCACTTTCATTCTGCAGTATTGTAAAAGTTTCTGTGGCAAGTTGATGTGACACAATTTCCTTCTCCTTTATAGCTAAGTTTGTCTCCAGCTGAACTTTATTTTGAGCTAAGATCTGTGTTTCCATGTATATCATTGATGTGTTTAAATATTTAGTCAAAGACAGTTCATGTTTGTAATTAATTTGGATTACTCTGTATACATGTGGATGTATTTTTACTTTGACAACACAGCGTCTTTGTGTTGTAAGGTAAAGTAAGGTAAAGAATATAGAAACTCACTCACTGAAGTGACAGATTAAAGGACAAATTAAAGCAACACTATGTAGTAGTTCAATCTTCATATAATGTTCCGAATGAACGAAGCTGCTCTATTTTTGGCGGACAAAGTTGTACGGGACTTTCATTGAAAATGGAAGAGACAGCACAGATACCAAACAGTGTGAAGATTTTGTCGGAGGAATCAAAGAAAAAGTGGGAGAGTGACAGGATAAGATGTTGGACAAGGATGAATATTGATCCTGCTTTCACTCGCCAGCATCAGCTGAGAGACACAAAGGGAGGTCAGAGTGATAGCGACCTGGATCTACTGTTGGACTAGTACGTAGACGTTGTTTGCTTACCAACTAAACATGCGTGTCAGGTGGTGTTATTGAAGTCATGTTGTTCCCCGTTCATGTTTGGAATTCTAAGTTATTCATGTAGTGGAGCAGTTTTTCCCCTAGCTGCTAGTTATGGCTAACATCCTTGTTGCAGACATGGCTAGAGTTCTTTGGTATTGTCAACAAATGCATGTTACCGTGGCATGTTTAGCGACATTTATTTATTCACAACACACATTTAATTTAGAAAGACTGTGCTTTTATGTATATGCATGTTGATGAAAGTCTTTTTTCATCACCAGGAAATGCTGTCTTCTGTCTACAACTGGCATCCACTTGATTTTGCTTTTTTTAAAATCATTCAACAACAAGAACAATTAATACTGCTCAAACAAACTTCTGTCTTTTGAGAATACCAAAATTGCCTGCACAACAGTGGCAAAATATTAGCTTCATAAATTTGATAAATTCAGATCATCACATCATAAGTGTACTATCATAATGTTACCAATTTTTTCACAAACATATTTCTAATTGATGGCCATGGAGTTCTAAATGAATGCATTTAATCATCCGCGGTGGCTATATAAATTATAATTATTGTAATATAACTAAAATGTAACAATGCAATATGAACATTGCAGCCTCAGACAGAGAAATAAAATCCCACCAGCCTAAACCCCTAACCCTCATGTGCCAAGTTCATGTCCCAACACTTAATTTATAGTCTCTAATTTGGCACAGTCTGGAATACAGGAGGAAATCTATTCACAATTACACAGAGAAAGTACAAGGCCTCACATAAAGGACTTATAACCAAGAACCTTTTGTTGTGCTAACTACTGCACAACCATGCTCCCTCAGGCTTATTTTAAGACTAGTACAGTTGAGATTAATGATCTATAGTACACATTTCACATGTGTTTCAATAAAGGCCTCGCCTATTATTTACCTCCACTGATGTTGTTGGCATTATATTCTTTTCGTCTAAACAGTGTTTACATTTTGGTTTGGAGAGAACTCGGTGTCAGAGGCAGTTTGAGACCATTTATTTGAAGCAATCAAAGTCCCATGCCTCTGACAAGTGCTTTTGACCCGTGTTTTGTTCGGAATGGTGTTCATCGCCTGCCGAAAACACTCAAGGTTTGCCACAGACTTGTCCGATCACCTAGTACGAAACTGAATGCTTCGTCAAGGGCCTCCATGCTTGAAAATCCACGGAAATCTACTTGTTAATAGGACAGGATGGAATACATACACAAATATTTACTACTGTGCTATTCACATGAGATTAGTATTACCTGGGGCAATTTTTACGTCAGAATTGTCGCCATAATCTTAACTGACATCGTCCAGTAATGATTATCGACATTGTACATTCAGACAGGACTAGAATCACTGAGAAGCTCCGGTAATAATTAATTCACGCGGTCTCTCTATGTAAAATAAATCCTGTCCAAATAGGGCTAAAGGCTTTATAGTCCATCCATCTATATTGTGTCTACTACTTTGCAGGTGCAAGTCCCAGCTGACAAAGGACAACATGTAGAGAGAGACAACTATTAATTCACACACACACACACACACCTACAGTCAAATTAGAGTGTCCAGTCAACTCCACACATAAGGGCTTCAACCGGGATGTGAACCAGCAACCTACTTGCTGTGAGGCAGTCTTTATAGTCTCACTTTGAAAACTTAAACCAAAGCCTTGCTCAATACACCCAAAGAAAATATTAGGCCTATTTTCATAAATACATTGCTGACTCAAATATAATTTAGTGAAAATATAATCTCATAATAAAAGAAGCACTAACAGGATCTAGAAGCATCTTACATATGAACCTACGAGGTGGAAAGTAACAAAAGATTTGTAATTGATTTTAGGGAGCCAATGAAAAACAATTACACTGCCTTTACCAGAAGAAGTCAATACAGGCTGAGATGCAACACAGTGTAGAAAGTGCATTGTTCGTTATGTCAGAGAATCCCCTCCATCATGTTTCTGCCACACAGTGGTAATCAATACACAGGGAGTAGGAAAGGTTCCCCCGATTGATCGGGTGGCCATAGTTGGTGAAATCAATAAAATGACTTACTGGATCATGAACTTAGTAGGGAGTCACCCAAAATTAGGTCACAAATTTGCATTTCATGGAATTACCAGAGACCATATACATAGAATATTAGAATGAATTACCTTTATTACATTATACACAACATGCACAGGGATTTACTTCCATGACAATGGTTTGATATTGATGATTAGCATTTTACATCTTGCAATGACTTACAGGGCCAGCATCAGTGAAAAATGATGCGTATGCAAATACTTTATCATGTTAGTAAAGATCTAAGTAAATTTCTTTTAAAATTAAAATAACATTTGCAACAATGCATAACTTTATGCAAGTGAACACTTTCATATGGTAAGATTTCCACTATTCTCTGGAATTACTTCCATCCTTCACACGCATGCTTAAAAATATCTCATCCGAAGAGTTTTGACCCGGTCCATATTGGATTTATTCAGTTGTTTATCAGTTTGTGAAATAGAATTTTTCGATCAATAAACAGAGATGTCTTAAAGAGTTTTAGTTGTACTGCAGATATTTGAATCAAAACTGTTTGAGTTTTCCTAGAATTTTCTTTTTTTGGAAAGTTGAGTTGGTCTGGACTCATTTCTAAACTCCCTCTCTATCTGAACTGTAGGGCTGGATATGTACAGCATCTCTCACTTGCACACACACACACACACACAAAACATGCTCTGTGCACATCTAATATGTAGTTACTATACAAAGGAGATATTTTTTTTTCTCCTCTCAATCTCTCTCTGGGCTTTCTCTTTCAAACTGCTCTTATCTGTTTCCTATCCTTTCATGGTAGGTTGAGCTTTTCAGGCATTGTCAGGCTTGTTTAAATTTAAACACACATGGGGAAAGAAACAAAGAAACTGAGACTAAGGTAGAGTCCCTCATCAGACATTGAAGGTGTATTTATCATGAAATGTGCAGCGATGTAGAATACTCTTTGCCTTTTGTGTCTGGTGATGCTGTTGGCCCTTTTAACCAAGCGGTCAATATGCAGGCTTGAGCTTTTCAAGACTAGGTTTTTCTTTTTTTTTTTTTTTTTTTTGATGACACAAGGAATGATGAATTTTATCTGCTTCTTTAAACGTCTTTTTTTTTTTTTTTTTTTTCTGCCATATTTTGTGATATGTATTTCATCCCTGGCTAAGCAGCTATAGTTTTAGAAGCTTGATTTGCTTACGCTCTAAAGTAATCTCAATGAAAATGAATTATGCTAATCAGGAACAATTTTCAATTATGCCCCACACATGCTTCCCTTGACTGAAAAGTAATTGGATAAAAATCATCATCACAAGATGCTGATCATGGATGGCCCAGCAGAAACAGCATCATGTCATCTAATTCTCTTACAGGTGTGAAGGTAATTGAATGTTGTCAGATATCAGAAGAGAGACAATGAAATGAAAAAAAACAACAAACAGAGTCATGCAAACCTGAAATTGAAATCAGTGCCAAACAAAAACAAATAAAGCTGAAATCACTTGTTTTAGATCTAAGTAATCATGTTGACATTTTCAAGGAGGCGCAGCTATCACAGGATGGCACTGGTAACATTGTCATTTTCTGGGAATTCATGGGTTTTGCAATATGCAGTGAGGTATTTTGCTCTCAAAACTTAAAGTGATAATTTTAGAGGACGATAACACTATGATTAATGGAAAAAATCAAAGGCTTTTAAAAAGACACAAAGACTTCAATGGTTTAAAAAAGACTAAAAGACTGAAATTGTAATTGGATTAGCAGAACATGGAACACATGGACCCATACTAATACTGCTTTAGATTAAATGCTCATGTCAAAAGTGTCAATATGCTACTGCTATGCATCACATGCTTATGCAGTTTTAATTTATTCAGAATACATACATATAATTTCTGTTTCAATTTTGCTGCAGGCCATATAAATGTAATTTACTTATTGCAAGTAATTTTTCAGGAAAGAAACCAAAAATAAGGGTCAATAAGCCTTTTGTATTTATAGAGCACATTTATGTGAGACCAAAATGCTGCACAGACCCACAAAAGAATATAGTGCACAATAACAAAATGCAGCAAACACAGAAAAAATATTACACTACACCTCTTACCATACACAACACCAAAACAACGGAAGTCTGGTTCAGCCTGAAATAAAAGCCAAGGAGAAAATGTACTGTAGGTCTCCAGGTTCTGGTCACATCTGATGTGCCAGAGCAGGCCCTTTCCAAAGCTGAGGGACTGCCCCTGCAAAAGCTTGGTCACATCTGGTCTTCAGTTTAATCTTAAGGTTTTCTAGGAACAGCTGGTTAACTGACCTAAGTTCTCTGACTGGTGTATGAATGTGCCAGCCCATTTAGGGATTTAAAAATAAACAGCACGGGAATCCTTAGAACCAGTTATGACCCATGGGTCATATGTTTCCTGTACCTGTGTCTCTCTGCATGTGTGTGTGTGTGTTAGTGTATGATGGACTGCATGTGAGCAGAGTTGGTTGATTGAATGCACATGCCTGAGTATCTAGGAAGGTCCTGGAAGCTAATAGTTCCTCCACTATAGCACTGCAGCATAAAAAGCTGGATTGTCACAGCTACTGTGGACTGTCTTTGAATCACTCTTAGCTTGACTGCCAGCTGACATCTTGATGCACATTTAAAATGGTGTCACTCATGTTGCTGGTGGGTCTTGGGGTTTGTTCATGTTGTGCCCATGTTTTCTGTAGGCATGAATAGTACACAGCCATTCTGTTAGCATGGCTTCAAAATTCAGATTTATAAAGAACATCTCTTAAGTATCAAGTCAAACTTTTCTAATGCTGCTTGGGGATTGTGAGGTGGATTGCATTTGTGTTCTTACTCTTGCCAGTGCCAGTAAGAATTAACACTTAATTACGTAATTTGGGATTAGGACCTCGCTCGCTGTGAAAATTCCATATGTGATCCAATAGGTGATATGCAACAATCACTTTTATGCAACAATCACTTTTATGCAATGGATTTGAGAGCAAGCCAACAACAAGGAACCAGAGAGAGTTGGCAAACTGGCTACATCTCCTGGAGGAGACATGATGTGGCTTAACAGAATATATCCCCACCGTCACATGGTCTCATTATGGTGTTTGCTGAATGCTTATGGAACGTTATGAAGGCTAATGCACACTTCAGAAGAATTTTTATATTGCAATACAACTATGGACAGAAAGGAAAATCAGTATACTTTAGTTGTTGAAAACAAGTTCCTGAAATGTAACACCATGGTGTATGAAGGTAGAGCAAACAAACATTAAGATAAATAAATTTAATGCTAGAATGTGTATTAAATGTAAAATACTTCACACTCAAAAAAAGAAGTGATATTTTCTTGCCCTCATTCATTAGAATTCTTCTTGTGAGGCTTCACAGAAAGAAAGAAAAAAAAAACTATATCACAGTTCATTTGAGTCATTATATTGGGGGTGTCTGCAGGTGCAGTGAGGCATGAATTGGTCATCCATGACCAGTAATCATGTTCCTGTCTATTAGACTGTGCTGCTGGGAAATAACACAAGAAATAGAAAAGACCTATGAAACTCCTGGAATTACCACACCTCACTTGTCACAATCCAATTACTTTATATATGTTTGCAGCAGATCTCTATCCCTCCTCTCAGTTTAAATAAATTTCCGTAGGTTAATACCTTATTGTTTCCACCACATGTTCTGTAACTGTGCAACCGAATACCTCCTTTTACCCTTTCACTAACCCAAAATTGGAAGGAAAATAATATTTTTGACACATAATAAAATGTCAGCACTTTGATGCCTGAAATGATATATGCTCCACAGTTCCTGAATACACCATTGGCCTGTGTGGCTTCCAACATATTGGATTTTCTGGTGTGGAAGCAACATTTATATTCAGCTATGTGGTAGGGTTTAGAAAACAAGAACTAATCCTTTCACATCTTCAGCTTGTCCCTCTCTTAAATGAATTTGTTTAACAAGCACATCTTGAGGGTTTGTATGCCAAGCAGCACTGAGTTACAGCTGTTCCACTGTGCGTCTGCCCCAGTCCAAATTTAGCTGAATAGCTGGAAGCAAAAGTGCTCTCCAAGCTGGTTCAGGACCTTAACATGGTGGTACACCCAACTATAAAGCACTATGACATTTTCTCTCTTTTTGTAACAAGAAAAAGTACAGTATTTACTCACTCAAGGCACAGAATGACTACTCTGTGTCTGCAGAGAGTTAAAAGGCTTGTTGACCATTTATTGATTTTCTTCATTTCTTTGGCGCTTGATGTGAAAAGCCCACTTTGTAGTCCATGTTTTGCAAGAGTAACTTCCACATGTTGGTGTCTTTTGGCTCCCACAGTCTTTTGATATATTACCTTCACTTGTGTCACCATTTGTGAGCATAATACACACATTTATGTATCTTCTGAAGTCTTCTACGTTGTTTACCCCCCATGTAATCTTAGCTTGTTTGTTTGTTGTGTGTTGTGTTTCAACATTTGCTGAATTAAATATTTGCCTAAAAAATAATATTATAATATTAATTATTAATATAATAATTAATATTGTTAAACCCCATGTATAAAGAAAACAGATTTTGTGTTGTTTCTTAGAAAGTTCAGCCACATGCAGAACATCTGTATGGATGTTCTGTAATTCATGCCAGATGTTTGGCTTCTGAGTGAAAATGTAAATGGCTTTTACTAAGAGATACTAACTTTCTGGTACACTGGCTAAGGGGAAAGGGGAATACTTAATTTGCCTTCAAATTTCACTTGAACTAGTTATCACCACTGTCGATGTCAGGCAGCCAGTATCATGGCTGTTCACCTTGAGGGGTCCATGAGATATTGGTTTCTCTGGAACTAACTGATATGGACTGCATCCCAATTTCCTTCTGGCTAATTAGCTTGGCTACAGTACCAGTGGCAGCTCTTATCATTCCCCAAGTCTTGTAAGATATCTAAGCCAGCATGCCTAGAAAGTTAGCAGTGGTTTCTGTTTGTTTGTGTTTGACATGTCTGCAAAGCACATATACATGTAGTCGCCATATTTTGTGATATAAACTGTTGTAAAGACCCTAAAGCTCAGAGATTTTTTTTTATCCTGATAGAAAATATTATCAGAATGCTAATTCATATTGCTCTATTTAATGACACTAAATTATTATACACTACATTATTTTCCTTTTTCAGATGTTCCAAAGCATCTGCAGGTGAGGTTAATAAGAAATTGTGGTAAAGATTGACTGATTGAATTGCAGATGTACATCATTGCATTAATGTTCATGGAGGGGCCTAGTCATGACATCAGCATTTAAACTGCTTTTAGTCAAATTCTCGTAACAAGCAGCAGTCTCAAAGTTGAGAATGAAATCAGCCCCATGCTATGTATGTATTGGACTATCACACATTGTAATATTACTCTAAATTACAAGCCCTTTTAGCAGCTGTGTAACCAGCCAATAGGAGACATGCAAAAGTGGATCCTCTCAGTGAGAGATGACAACATGACTATATATATATATATAACTCGGTCCCTATCACCTGCCATATTGGTAGCCTAGGATGCGGCGAAAATGGATGGAATGGAATCAACCTATCAGAGTATCAGAGTTCACTATGCACTTTGAATCCATGGAGAGTTACTGATATATCACAGAACTTGACAGACTGAATATACTGTATCTCGGAAACAGGTGGAGAGGACACTATTCCAGACCTGCAGTAACCTGACATCTTCAACTTCCTTATTTTGAGAGTCACTGGAAGTTTACAAGAGCCTGGAGGGGGAAAAAATAGACACAACCTGGCTTTGTGCCAAACATTCATTCACTCTAAAGTCTGCTGGCTAATGATAACAATGTTGTCACAGGAAGGATAAGTGTCACTGTAGGAATTAGCAATGGGCGTTATAATGTAAATAACTGGTGCGTTAACATTGCTGTGTTGACTTGTTTGTCAGTTAGACTGACCCCGGCATTATACTGCATGTTGCGTCGCGTGATGGCTCCACTCCATTGTTGCTGCATGTTCTCGATTCCTCAGCACCCACCGCCTCCGTTCATAGCTCCGTCAGCATGCTGCACGGCTGGACAACTGAAGCCACCGTAATTCAAAAAATACACATGTACTGCAAGCACATGAAACAGATATTTCACCAACTGACTGGAGAATGAGAAGAGAATACTGGGTTTGCAAGAGTGTCGTCGAAAAAAACCCTAATGCTTAATGTTGCATCAGTGTTTGATTTCCGCTTTTACTGAATTCTGCTGAATTGAAGCATTGTGTTCCATTTTGTTTCCATCTGGCAGAAACAGAACAGAATAGAACAGGTATTCTGTGGAAGCTGACACATTTACTAAAGCGGATGCCTATCACATCTGATGCCACAACTGAGACGGTATCCAACGTAGTATATGCCTTCAGTATAAACCTATGGTGAGTCCATTATTTACAGAGGGTTATCACTGAAATCTGTTGCTTGTAGGTTGTCATTGCTGTGTTTTCTGCTCGCTGTGATTTTATTTCATAGCAGTGATTCACCTCCACTGTCTCTCTGGATCTGTGGGGATCCAGTAAAATGTTCTCTGTTCACCATTTTAACTTAATCACATCTGTTCACCATTTAAACTTTTTTGATGAGTTAGAAAGCATTATCCAACTTCCACACACAGTGCACTGTGTAAGCCTGTGTTAGCATTTGTTTAAAAATGATTGACTGGCTAGCTTTTTAAGTACAAAGTTACTTAAAATGGTTTGACTAAAATTTTGCTCATTAGACAATAGCTTGAATATAATTTTGGGTCATTAGACAATAGTTTCTAAGCAAACAGATTTCTTTTTGACTCATCCACTTTGGAATGGGATGTACCCAGTAAGCAAAAACAGTCATTGTGTGAATTTTCCTCAGTGTTCAGGATATCTTCTGCAAACCTTATTCAAATTCATGTAATTCTCCAAGATGGCACGGGCCCAGCATGCAGCCATCCAAAATGCACCAGTGCCCTCAAATGCCTGCTCAGTCCCGGAACACAGTCAGTAGAGGCCTCAGGGTAATTTCACACTCTGTTATGATTTTTGGAGAGAAATTCAGGTTGACTTTAGAGAAAAAAATAAATAAAAGTATACTACTGTTTCTTGAGTTCTACTTTATATGGGTTTAGCTTTGATATCCTAGAAAGAACATTAACTGTCGGATACATGCAAAAGATTTGAATATCAAGCTGAAGAAACTGACAATGTCCATGCAATAACAATAAAGCTTTGTTTTTTAGTAGTACCTGGCACAAGATGCACAACCATTATATTCTGTGGTACATGTTTCATTCTGACATGAAAAATGAACAAACGACATGTGAAGGAAAGTACCTGGCAAACACAGACTCTCTAATGTCTCCTTAATGTGTTTCTCTGTGCAGTTTGGCTTCAGGGGATCACGGGGTGACACATGTACACAATAATAACTGACTAAAAGAAGCATAGGACCACATAATAGCTTCCATGACCATTAAACTTTAATAACCACACATAACTAATGTGGTTAAACCTGCTGCAGGTTTTCCCTTGCCCCAGACCACATGACTCACAGATAAAATTTGTAGAGTAGATTGATTTGCACAGACATGACCAATGGCTTTAATGCAATAATGTAAAACAGAACAGCTTATTGTTAAGGTGGTAGGGAGAATTATTATGGTCACAGCTACATGACCGGACTGCTGCTTATGCTGCAAACACCACAGATTTACCCTTTAGCAAAAGATGTCAAGGCAACCTAATATTCTGTCACTGAAACTCATCTCAATTAAGCAGACACTGGACAGGAACCAGGGAGCTGGCTGATTGTTTCTGTTCTTCCCCTCTCAATGTGGTCATGTTCCTATTTTCTCAGTAGAAATGGGGATGTTACGAGGCACTCAATGCAGTTTATGTGTTGTTCAGTAAAGGAAGAGACAGTTACTAAGTCTTGAATCCACATGTCAAGAGCTCCCTGTTGTGATAATAGCTTTACTCCCCTGTTTACAGTAATCAACCATTTCATTTGATTATTGTGCTGCTATTCAGAAAGCATATTACAACCGTTCCTGGAATTCATTCATTCATTCATTCATTCATTCCAGTGAGTTGTTCTTTAACTAGACAAGCAATTTTAATTATTATGACCAATAAAGTGGACTTTTTAAATTAAATATAAATTCAACATGTAGTGTTTCATTTTATTAGAAATCAGGTGACTTTTAGTTATAAATTATAAATTATAATCATCAAATGATGAATTCCATTATAATCGTAATTTAATTATAAAGTAAAATTTAACACTGTACCAGTATTGTGTGCAAATTGTCAAGACTGAACAATATTCCTTAACATAGCTTTAATAGGGAAATACATTTTGATTAGTCAATGAATTATACAAACCATGACTCCAAAGAAATGAACAATTCACAATTCAGTTTTTTTGGTCAAGGTTTTTAATACATTTAGCAATTAGTTTTGTAGAATAAGTGAAAAGCATAATTATTTGCACTTCTGTCTAATACCTAACATAACATCACCTAGCATCAGAAAAAGTCAGAATAATCTTTTTTTTGTGAGTGTTATTGCCAAAAATGGTTATTTCTTAGTTGTTGTTTTTTTTTTTTTTTATTATTATTTTGTTTTTAACTCAAACCACAGTCTAGAGTTTACTCTGAATGGTAGGGAAAAGCATATTGAGTGGCAGTTCTATGGATGGAAACCTTTGTTGATGAGAGAGGTCAGAAGAGTTTGGCCAAACTGGTTGATGTTGACAGAAAGGTCATGTGGTGATACAGTAACTACTCATTACAAGTGGGGTGAGCACAAAAACAACTCAGAATGTACATGTCAAACCGTGAGATGGATAGGCTAAGGACCACACTGTGTTCCACTCCTGTCAGCCAAGAATAGAAATGTGAGGCCGCAGTGACAACAGGCCCAAAAAAATGGACATTTAAAGGTTGAAGAAAATAAAGCTTGTCTGAATCTTGTTGTCTGCTGAGGCTGCAGATGTAGAGAGAACTACGTCAACAGCATCAATTCACAAACTGCCTTGTGTCTGTAGGTGTGGCTAATGTCATGGTGCATGAAAAGTTTTTTGGCACACTCCAATGGCAGTAAGTCATTCTTTTCCGAGTAATGTTGCTGAACATCAGCATCCTTTTTCGGCCACAGTTTACTATTACCTGAGCGCTTCTTTGAAGATGTCACAGAACAAGTCTCAAACTCAAAAAAATATATTAAACATCGACTTCAATGTACCTCAGTAGCCTCCACAGATCTGAATCCACTTAAATACTTTTGGGGAAAAAAAGCAGGGACTTTCCATCCATCCATTCATCAATTTAATACCTATACCTCATCCTGTGAGGGTGGCAGAGCTGGAGCTGATTGTAGCTGACACTGCATGAGCAATAGAGTCACTCCTGGAAAATCCCTCACAAGGCCACCATGCAGAGACAACAACCTGTAACCTTTTTTTAGGACCTAAAACCCAGAGAGATGTTTCTGATGTCTTGTGAAACCAATGTCAAGAACAGTTAAAAATGTTCAGGGTTCAGGTTGAAACAATGGAAGGTCCTACTTAGTGGCAAAGTACTTGCTGAATTCTGTTCAAAAGTAACTTTATTTGATGGAATAAATTACTACATTTATCAACTGATGCCAATAGGCAGTGGATGATAGGGTGAATGGCTAGCATACATTTTTGGTCCTTGTTTTCCTGGTTGCCTTTGTTGTAAGTAGCAAGTAGGCTGAAATGCATATTTCCAGGCTAAGTTTGTACACCATTGTGTGACTGTGCTCAGGGACATCATTTGAAGTTCCATTGTGAGATTTCTCTCCCTCTCTATAGTAGGCAAAACTGCGATGGGAGCATGAGATTTGAAAAAAAAATAATAATCCTAAGAGATAACCTCCAGCCAGATAAACTGGAAGATTGACCTAGTGAACAGACCTATGATGCAGCAGCAGCAGTGAGTGGTGCATATTCAGGTTTTCAGGTCAGGTTAAAGTTGCCTTGCACTGCTCTTCCCATCCCTTCAACCAACAAAAGTCCTGTTAATTGTCGACACCTGTCAGAATTTTTTTCTCCATTTTTCACCCAAGAGAAATTGAAGCTGTGGATGACATGTGTGGCAGCAGGATTGCAGTGTCCGATGAAGCAAGATGAAAATCATACTCTGTCCATAAAGTGTTGAAAATCACAAATCCAACAAGCGAACGGTCTGTCCTCATCCTTGATGGGATGTGAAATTTCTTTTCTCGTTATCCTTTTTGTAGTTTTATGCAGGTTGATGTTCTAGACAGGCCCAAAGCATATTTTTTCCTGCTTCATAGCTGAAATGGAGGACAAGCTGACCACAGGTGCTTTTCAGCTGCTTCCAGATGCAGACACAGCAGGATGCTGTGGTCTGAAAATGAGTCAGGAGAGGCTCAGCACCCTGAAATTATGATAGCAGTTAGGGTTTGCTTTAGAAAGCCATACATTTAATGAACTCTCCACTTTTTAAGACCAATTTCCCCAGATATGAAAAGATGAGCTGATGGTGATGCTCACTCAAATGGAGTTTATTTCATGTCCTTGTTTTTTAAGTTGCTTTTTATTTCCTATATTACTTGCTTACTCTTGTAGTTCACGTTTTATTTTTAAAACTCACATCTTGTCTGATTTCAGGTGTTTTCTTTTCCTGCCCTCCTTTGATTAACTGCACCTGCACTAATGTGTCACACCTGCTTCACACTGTCTCATATCCTATTCAATCTCTTTCCCTGTGCCTGAGCTAGTTCATCTTGTACTTATGGGTAATATTGGGTAATACTATTTGAGGATATCCCATGGTCACAGAAGGTTGCCAGTTTGAGTCCCCTCCAGACCAAGGGCTGGGGTACATTCCCATTGCTTTGTTAACTGGACACAATAAATTGAAGCCAGTTATGTGTTGGGAAGGGCATCCGGTGTAAGAATTTCTGCCAATCCTACTTGGACTTTGAGTATTTGAGTCCTTGTCTGCGTGGTTCAGTTGAATCATTTGCAGGGTTAAAATCTACGATATAACGTTAAGGTATTCAACCTGAGAACAGTCCTCCAAGCATTTGACATTCACACAAATAGCTCACACAACTGCTCCAGAAAACCCAAGCGGATTAACGCATCACCAAAGCAGCATGGAACTCGATAGGCTGAACACTGTCATGCTGTCTTTGCTGTCTGTTGAGCAGGACTTCTTCATCTATAAATCACCAGACTTCAATGACAGGGTGATTAAACATCCAAGAAAGTTTTTCGATCACACAAAGTAAATCCAAGTCCATAGTCTTCCTAAAAGACAGACACATTTCTTTCACCTTTAGCTTTCATGTCTTTATTTGGCTATGTTTACCCACTGAATTAAGATAAGACATAACAAAACACAGAGGTCTGGTTTAAACTAGAAAAAGTCAAAAGTTCTCAAGACGCAGTATGTTTATTAGTATGGACCCAAATAATATTACCCTATTCTGTGATAATGTATGTTGTTTTTTTTCTATTATTATTATTTGCCAACCGGGTGTGTTTCTGTGAAGCAATACAGGTAACTAATATTAAAAGCTTTATAATTTTCAATGGATGTAACAAAAAAACACTTATTTAAATGAAAAGTAAAGTAGGTAAAGTTGCAGAGAGGCTAAATCGTTCATGTAAATCTGTGACTATAGTTTTTCGATTCTTTGTTGTGTTGAGCATGCAAAATGATGACCAGGATACATCTTCAGGGTTTCTCTCCCTGTATTAATGACATTATCATCTGTTCTGTGTATGGCAACGTCCATCTCCAGCCATGAATAGATCTGAATAGATTGTGGCCAGAATGAGCATGTCTGCTCCCATACCTGTGCATGTATGTGATTAAATCACGGTCCCACCCACAAGTATAAACACACACACACAGACTGCACTGTAATACAGGCAGGCGAAAAACAACAACAAAACATATTGTGGTGAAATTCAGAGGCAAAATCCACACCAACACCTATCTTTTCTACCTTGAAAGATAAGAACAATAATCAATAGTTTCTACAACCTGTCCAATGACTGCTACAATATTTCTTTTTCCTTGTAATTTAGTATTGATTTAAAAATCATGCAGCAATTTGAATAGTGTTCACTCTTAATCAAGCAATTTCTAGTCACAGTGGCAGATTAAATAATTCAGAAAATTGTGGTTTTGTTATTTTTGTTTGTGAATTATGTGCTATTTTATATGATGTGATAAAGAAACATTTTCAAATTGAGCATGAGTGAATACAATTTCTTTTTTTTTTTAAACAACTATTAAAGATCAACAAGAAACTCAGAAGCTCAACAACAATAAGGCATACATGGATAACAAAATGTTTTTCTGTCTAACTCTTGACTCTGTCATGACATAAGTAGTGTGGGGCCGTAGGAAGCCCTTTCTCAGTGAAAATCCTCACTGTTAATGGAAAAACAGGGGTTGGTAAGTCCACATGCATTAGAGAATGGTTCAAAGAGCAGTGACAGTGGCATAGCCAGAGCCTCCAGGCACTTTAAAACAACATGGGAAGAATAGTGATATTGTCAAATGAACATTAGGTAGGTGAATAAACGTAGTCTCAAATATGGAGTTAAACTATTGCTCCATTGAGTCATCAAGTAATCGGATAAAACATACTTTTATCCTATTCCTCCTATTACTTTCACTTTGCTGCGTTTGCTCATTTTCGCTGTATTCACTGTTTTCAGTCCTGGCGTCTGCCATTCTCTACAGCTAAACTGTCCACACACGTTACCCAAAGCCCGCTTCCGTCTTCTTCCTCTTTGTAGGGGACGCATAGCCTGTGACGTAAGCACGTTGTATCACACTAAAAAGAATCAGTGTGAAACGTGAGCTTCAAATTTAATTAAACGAGGCTTCGAGGCAGAGAAAATTCATTGATCATTTTTTGTAATCGAGGAATCGTTGCAGCCCTAAACTTTAGCACCATTATCCAAAAACAAAAAAATCATCCTACAAGAGCTTATTAAAGCCAGCGAGCAGTTAAAGTTGACTGACAGTGGTCCCAAAGGCCCAGATTTAGTGCTTTTTTTTCTATCTATTAAAACCTCCTCTAGAATTCAGGCTATCTACCTATTACAACACCACTGGCCTTCAATTTATCCTTCCATCCATAATTATTACAGCCACTAGACGTTATTGAATGGACTAATGGACAGTCTCGAGTGAGAGCAGGTTTCATTTGCTATACTGCTTATCTTTCAAGGGTTTAGTTAATTCCATATAACAGTGGGTGAGAGGTGGGCTTCGCCATCATTTCCTTTCCATTTGTTTTTTTGGTTTGTTTTTTTTTTTCTTTTTTTTTTGCATCATTTTCTAACAGCCTTATGAAGCTGTTCAAGGGTCACTATCAACCTTAATTGTTTTGCTGGGAATATGTGAGGAAGGCTCAGGAAGTTAGAAAAGGAGGTGTCATAATCTTTGATTTTATGATAGGTTACACTTTTCTTTTCTTTTCTTTTCTTTTCTTTTCTTTTCTTTTCTTTTCTTTTCTTTTCTTTTCACAACCTCCTTTTATGGCTTATGACTTTACTCATTTTGTAGGTCACAAAGAACCTTGTTGATCCAGGCAGCAACCCATTCATGATGTAGATTGACTGATACTCAGTATTATTTCCAATTTTTATCAGTTATTTATTTATTTTCTTGGCTCTTGAATGCTTGCTTTGTGAAACCAGTAAATTAAATGCTTTGTAGCTCAAGTTTAATTTATCTCAATGTTTAATTGCATTGTTTTTCTTTTCTTCATTGCATGTAAAAGACAATAACTCCTCTGGAAGGAGCACAGCATGTAATTAAATGCTGCTTCCTCTAACTGTTCGTTAATCTGTCGACTCACGTGCTTATTGTGGAACATTATGGTACGTTTGTCATTGGTGCTTTTAATCTGGGGTAAGAAGCTGATCAGACAAGAATGCAGCCATTCAACAGAGACAAACACTTTACTGTGTTTACTTAAGATGCGTATTTACTGACACTGTATGCAGGATCAATAATAAAAAAAAAGGTTGTGGTTGCCATTTGCTGCATTTTGGGTATAACCAAAATACTCACACGGGACATGTTATAAAATTGATCCTTTTGGCCTTAATTTTAAAAAAATATATTAAAAAAATAAATAATAATGATCATGAAATAAGTCAAAAGATATCACTTAAACAGATCAATGTAATCATCTTGAGTATATCCTCCTCTTCCAAGCTTGTTTAAAGTCTCTCCATCAGTCACAAACCAGTTGAAAATTCAAACGTCGTATGTGGTCTTGCGTCAGTGTAACATGACTGGTTGTCATGTTACACTGTGTAAGACATGTGTGGGAATCGGTGTTATATGCGTCATGCTCTGCTATATACTGTATTACATGCTTTTCCATTAAAAAATGTATAAGTGGGTCTATCCCTTCTCTATAAAGTCTCTGAGTGCCTGCATTACAATGGACATGCAGAAAATGACAAAAATGTTCTATTCATATATTCTCTTCTTTTAATGAAGAATATTTGTGCAAGTGGGATTTCTGGCAGTTTGAAGGAAAAGGCTGCTCAAATTTACTTTAAGCTCCATTTTCAAGAAAAATGCATGTACAGCACAAATAAACAAAAAAGAATAAATAAAAAAAAAAACAGAGAGGCTTTAAGAAAAGTGATCAGCATCATTGACCCGTCCGCCTGTCATTTCAATCCTGTTCATTCTCTTGTGATGTTTTCATTCCCAGTCTCCAGTAGTTGAACCATCCAGTGAGTCGTGATGTCTGTACCCTCAGGGGATTGCAGTGTGATCACAGAGGCCAACCCCTAACTTACAGTCCACAGGTCTGAGCCACTGCATCCATCCATGCCCATGTGTCAAAGTAACACATTGATGTATTACTTACTCCTGTGGTGTGGCATCCTGCTGACAATGCTCTTCCTCCTTGCAGTTTTTAACTGCTCTGTGTTAACTTTGATTACGCAATGTGGAAGTTTTTTTCATGTAGCCTTTGTTTTGAAATGAGTTTTAAATCTTGGGATCTCTTTTCTGCACGGATTTCATTTTTTTTCCTCATTCTCCTTACATTTTACACTGAAATCAACATGTTTCTTTTGCACCCAAATAGATTAGTCATTGAATGTTCCAATGTTTTTTTTTTCCTGTTGTTTAAAGAGATGGCACTTTCCCTCAAAAGTCCATTTATGCTGACCTAGAGCAAACAAACTATGAGATTTTGTTTTATATTGTTAAATAAGGCAAGGATGTACTGCAAATAGATTGGAAGTGTGTCATTAATCCCATCACAAAACCCAAGCACAGAAGGACAGAGATTGGCAAAGAATGAATGAGGAAAAAAAGACTATTATGTATGTTTGCTTTAATTCAAGTAACTTCTCATCATTACTATGAAAGTATTTAGCTGTAGCATTAGTCTCTGGAAATCATTTATTTACAATCAGCAACAAAGACAAACCCTGGAGTTTTATGCTGCTCAGGTTATGCAGCATAAAAATTTATTTCACGTTTTTTGGCCTCCTATAATGTCAGCCACCAGCCTTATTTGAATAATTGACACTCTTGATATTTTCTCTCCACTGTACTATCTGTAATTGCTGATGTTGTCAGGAGCTCTCACTATGGAACTGGGGGATTGAGGTTTCATCAGATTTAATCCACCCACAAAATATCTGTTGCAGTTGCTGCTTTGTCTGACAATGAAAATCTTAAGAATTTTTCTGAAACCTGCTGTAATACGGTTTAATTTTGATTTGGAGACAGTGACACATTTTAATTTTTTTTTTTTTTATCAGGAGTTGTGGCAATGGAGACATTTTCTGACGGAAGTTATTCACGTCTGTATGTTAAGTGTGTTGTGAAACATTTCCCTCAAGTGTATTTTTTTTGAATGAAGATTTCTGTCACAGTTGCACCTCTTATACTACCTGTGTAAAGAATTTGTGAAGTTCAGTAAGTGGAAAGTGGATTGCCTTTGCAGCATGAGGACCAGGGGTCATGATCCAGTCAGAACAAGGGCCTTTCTGCATGGAGTTTGCATGTTTTCCCCCATGTGTGCATGGGTTTTCACCGGGTTCTCCAGTTTCCTCCCACAGTTCAAAAACATGCAGATTTGGGGATTGGACACTCTCAGTTGCCCATAGGTGTGAATTTGAGAGCGGATATTTTTTTGTCTCTACGTGTTGGACTGGCGACCTGTCCAGGGTGTATCCTACCTTTTGCCCTGTGTCAGCTGGGATTAGGCAGCAGCACCCACTACAAGCCTCATGTGGGGGATAAAGCGGTAGAAGATGAGTGAGAGTGAGTGAGTGTAAAACATAAAACAGAATATTGGACATTTATGTGACTTGTATTAGCGGTGATGAGAGTGAATTGCCCTGAAACTGCACACCAGATACAGTGGGTTCAGTAAGTGTGGTGTCAAAGCAAAGGCAAAAACCGTATTTTCCAAGGCCAACACAAGCAGACACAACTATGATATACTCTTGAATGGTCTTTCATGCTCACGTAGCTCTGTAACCTTCTCCTCTCAGAATGCCTGAGGAGAGAGGAAAGTGTTTCATGTAAAAAGCCCAGAGTTCAACCGAATGCCATCTAAAAATCAAAAGACCAAGAATCACAGCACGCGCAGTCTCCTCTCATATTGACTCTAAAGATTTGGGTTCAAAAATGCAAGTTATGATGTGAAAATCATGGGGAAAAATTATGTTTATGTCAGTATTTAGCTCCCTTGCTGTTTTGTAATAGGGATGTGTATCTCCCCCACTGAGTCGACAAATCATATCTGCTGCTCCACCGAGCAACACTGCCCACAACACAAATCAGAGCCTCAGTTCTACTGTCACTTTAGAATGAATAGCTAAAGCCCAGAAATAGCACAGAAATGCTGTTTAAGTGTCGAAGCCATGGCGTCACACCGCTGCTCCTCAAATATACAGGAAGAAGCGTCAGTCAAGTGTCAGAGCCACCTGCTCTTGCCATGAAATAGACTGATAAGGTGAATGTTATGATCTTTAATTGATTCCACTCCTATTTCACTCATGAGGGGAGATGTAGATAGAATCTCTTTTAAGCCCAGTGAAATGGCAGAAAAGGAGGGGAGGGAAACATTAGCGAGATGTGTTAATATTTTGTGCAGTCGTGGAATGTGAAATCAAATGATTAGAACTGCATGGGAGGAAACATCTTGGAAAAATTATTTTTTAACTCACTGAATTATTGCAGCCGTCTCTTCAGATTACTTTGTGTGACAGAGTATGTGACAGTGACTGCCTGACCTCAGTATAAATTGGTAGGATACAAAAAAAAAAAAAACTTTATATTGAGGAATTTAGACTTTTCAGTGATATGGTTTACATTCTGTGTTCACTGAGGTAGATGGTATTGGTGTATTTTTTTTGGAACTATGAAACAATAAAGTGGCTTTTAACTATTCTGGTGTAACTGTGTTTCTAATGGGAGGCTGGCTGCTTTTCATCGTAATTCAGTGATCACAGTAACAAATTGACCAAATAAACAACTTTGATCATTGAATTCAAAGATGAATTAAGACAATATTTGTTTCTCTGTTTGCTTTGTATATAACACAGGTTAGATCCATGTTGTTTTTTATAGTAAGCTTTCACCTGAAATTACACTCTTGCTGGCGGCAATCAAGATGGCAGACAATGTTTAAGCACAACCCTTGTCTAAGGTTTATGACAAAAGGCTAATCCTGTGACAATGAAAATCAATTCTGATTTTGATAATAAAGTCATTATACACATATACAAATATATTTTAGGTAGTATATTGAATTTCTAGCAATAGAATCTCCTTTATGTTACACAAATTTCCTTTCTTTCCACAGCAGATCATCTGCCTGCATCTTATTGTGTCTTCTTCTTTTACATCAAATGTCCTCATGTCCTCCTTCACAACATGAAACTTCGCTGAGCTCTTCCTCTTTTCCTCCTGCCAGGCAATTCCATCTTCAGCATCTTATAATCACTATCTCTCCTCTGCATGTGACCAAACCATCTCAACCTTCCCTCTTTTGCTTTATTTCCAAACAGTTTAACCTGAGCTGTAGCTCTAATATGCTCATTTCAAATCCCGTCCGTCCTGGCCACTCCCAATGAAAATCTCAGCATCTCCAACTCTGCCTCCTTTTTTTAAGTGCCACTGTCTTTAAGCCATGCATCACAGCAGGTCTCACTACCATCTTGTAGACCATCCCTTTCACTTTTGCTACTATGCTTCTGTCACACATCACTTTTTGCATCTTCACTACCACCTGACATTCACAGTTACAAAACTTTTGTTAAATATGTTTTATTACTGAGTGAAGAAGGCAACATGTTCATCACTGAATAATTTGAGGAGGATTTGTGTATTATGGAACGCAAAGTTTTTTGGATTAAAGCTTTCAGCTGTGGATATCAAATATCTTAAAAACAAAAAGCTGTGCAACTCAGTATGCCCCACGACATCCTCACCAACTGTCTGATTATGTCTAATTCATTACACAAACACAGTGCTTCATATTAAACACCCAAAATGGAGGAAAAAGTGTAGTGCGTGCCACTCACAGAGAGGCAGCATGAACAGACTCTATACACCAGATGTGTTGGGACATAATCAGTGAGATGTCCCTCCTCACACACTCCTTCAACTCGGCCATCTGGCAGAAGCTACAGGTGGCTCAGAAGCAAGTCAGAATATTTCAGCCGTTACATCTTTCTCCCAAACTACACCAGTCCTCATCTGTCGCTGTTGATTTCATTTTATTTCATTTCATTTCATTTCAACAATAATGGCATGATTACAGTATCACCAATGGGTTGATTGCAGATAATTTGTGTAGGTAAAAGAAAAAAATAATAACACTCAATGACTCTATGAAAATCTATGAAAATGTTTAAATATTTCACTGAAAATAATAATAAAAAAAAAACACTGAAAAATAAGTGGGACCAACAGGAAATAAATAACAGAATGCTGGATTGTAACTTAATGTAGCCCAAGATATAAAATGTTAAAAGAGAATACGAAACACAGTTTTACACCAAACTTACATTGATATTATTACAAAAATAAAGAAATATGTGTTGTTTCATTTGAGCTTCCTGGTGGTACAGAAATACACATTAACATATCAAATGTACAGTACATATTTACATGATTGTTTTTATTTGTAAATTTCTTGAGATTATGAGATTATTGTGCATTTGTTTTATAACAGGGGTTCTTAAATGGCACTTAAAGGGCAATGCACTTCAAATCAGCCATCTTTACCAATGTACACATGTTCAGAGCCCATATAGATACTACAAATAAAAAATGTTCTTCATGTTAATGGTATTCTAACACAATTTTATTCCATTCAATTCTAAACAATTCCCAATATCAATGTCTGATATATCTGATATTTCTGTTCAGGAAATGGTGTGCACTTATAGTAATGAGGGAGAGACTTGGGGTGTAGAGGTGTGGGTGATGGATAATTACTGTCTTGTCATTAACTTAAATTTAGTTCATTTGTTTCTGAATCATTTCATGAACTTTCATTTAGGTTTATATTCACAAACGTCGATTTATCTAACATGTTCCGTCGTGTAGTCTTTCATACACAAATAACATAGAAAGTGATTAGAGCTGACAGAGCAGCACACTTATTAACATTTAAGATGCACTTTTGAACCCCGCATCAGAATATAATGCACATGAGGAAACAAAAAAAAATGACAGGATTGGATGAGGAACAGTTTTTCCCTCTGTGGTTATGTGCAGTTCATTCTCTGTAATATTTCGTAAAGGTTGTAGCAGTCTTACACAACCACACAGCCTCACACTTTGATTGACTGCAAAGTCAAAAGAAGGAAAAAATGAAAAGAGAAAAAAGAAAGATCATTTGGGATAAAGAGGAAGAGCTATAGTGAGAGAGATGGAGAAAAAATTGAAGAGTCAATGAGTGTATGAGAGAGGGAGAGATTTGGGATTGCTGCTTCCTACATTGTGAAAAATATCACTATTACTTATTAACATAAAATTACAATGGTGGAAGGTCGCCTCTGCTTGAGGGATTGTCTGAGATCAGCTTAATCTCCGAGTGCCAGCGTATCTGATAAGTCTCTCCAAAGTTTAATCATACCACCAGGGCAAGGGAGGACCTGATGAGGACCGAATGACACACCAGGGTATCCAGAATGCAGCAGAATGCTTTCTTCTTAAGCACCACACGATACCTCACACAACAGGACATATCACACTTAATGTGTCTACCGGCCACAGACTGCCCCATAAATGTTATAAGTTCCGTATCATCAAGTGCCACCAATGGAAATCAATTTTTCATCTCATCATTATCATGCGTTTTTAGTGCCCAAGCTGAAAGATCCTAGCTGGAATATATAGCATGTTTCTGTATATGTCAGTGGAGTTATCTTTTTTCCAGCAGTAAATCCGAGTACTTTTGGCCACATCTTTCAAATGTAAGCAAATCCCAAAGGTTAGTTACATGGTGCCCTTGTGGTTTTGGCCATTTTCTGGGATGTAGAGTAATAGTTTTCAATACAAGAGAACAACAAACAAGCAAGTTTGGAAGTGTTTTGACATGAATTTGAACGAACAACCTGACCTTGACCCCCCTTTTTTAGCTTAATGATGTACGGGACACTGTGCAGATCATTAATGTAAATGCACAACACCTCATGCATGAATCATGAGTACAACAGCGATGGTTGCCGGAATCCAATCTTGAACTCCCACGAAAGGCAATTAAAAAGTAAAACATATAGTGTAAAAACAAAATTATGTCCCTGTAGTCTCTCCATGTATTATCTTGTGAATGTGACAATATGCCAGTAACCATTAAGTAAAGCATGCTAAACCTCATACACTTGGCACAGTAATAAAGATTATAGCATTTAAATAATTAATGCAAACTTCTTGTAGTTTACAATTAAATAAAAATAAATAAAAACAAAGTACTGTAGATGAGAACGCAGCTTGGGCCATCCATTTTCCATGTCCCTCAGGTAACTACAGTGGACTTCACATACCAAAATAAGGACATTAACACTGTTTCAAGTCTGCATACCATGCCATTATTTCCCTCCTATATCATGAGAATAATCCTTTATTTGCACAGAATTGCCTGTGCTTCAACACACATAAGAAATCATTCATCATTGAAAGGCAAAACATTGAAGCACTGAAGAGAAACTTCCATTTACAATTTAGGTATTAGGCCTCTTTCTTGCAAAGACTAAGAAATGGCACATAGTGTGAAATTGTCATGGTGCTAATTGCCTTCTTCTCAGCCCTTGCAGTTCCACTGAACCAAAAAGAGGAATTACATCAGAATTATCTTCAGAGTGGTCCTCATGAATCCCTCCTCCCCCCACCCCCATTCCTTTCTGGCCTGGGGGTTCTTAGTTTGCATTCAGGGTCCAATAAGGCATGTTTGATCTCTACAATACAAGCGCCAGTAAAAGTTAAGCCAACAGATTTAAATTCATCCTCTCTCCTAAAGAGCAATACCTCCATAAGCTCCAACACTTTGTGCACTTCAAAGGCCTTAAACTAGGACTTCTTTGTGCCTAAAACAAGGAAGGCACTGTTTTATTTCAGGTTCCGGAGGGTAATATCAACAGAAAACCTCTAAAGAATTATAAGTAAAACTGAATGGGGAAGGTGGGAGGGGGGATTAACCTGGAAAAGTTTTCACTTTTGTTCCCTCAGATCCAACGGCAAAGTTGTTGAAACAAACCACCACTGTACTTCTGGAGCCTAGACAAAGCTTGGAGAAAGCGCAAAGAGTAAGCGAATGTGCCCCATCTTATCATCTGCTGCCACTGCACAGATTAGTGCTGAACGGAATAGAGAAAAGGTTGCAAAACAGAAAAAGAGTGAGAATAAAAGCTGCTCTCAAGTATTAGAACAGACACTTGCATTAGCTTTCTAATAGGAAGAGACAGAGCAATACTGAGCCCTGGAAAGAGAGAGAGAGAGAGAGAGAGAGAGAGAGAAGCATTGCCTTGCACCTCACAGTGTCCTCCACTCCACTCCCCTGTTCCCACCCACAGTGCTTTCCTCTCCACCCACAGTTCCTCCTCCGTCCTTTCTGCTTAAATCAGATAGCTGTGGGTTGCAGAAGAAGCATGTCATAGGTTTAACTCATACAGTATTAATTATACTCCCATCCGTTGACCTCACTTGTACTGATAATCTACTTCCCAAAACCCTGCTTTCTGAATGGAGGCTCTTATCATTTCTATAGTTCAACCTTTTAGCATCTGCTGCACCCTGGTGCCATGTGATCTCCTTTGTCCTCTAGGCCTCGATGATTTATGAGGCTCCCAGCTAGTACACGTGGTAATATTCTGGATATGTCTGACAAAGCGAGGAAAAACTCCTACTCACTTTTTACACAGCAGACTGACTGTATTATGGTGATGAGTCTGCAGTTCTGAGATGTTACGTTCATTTTACAACTGGTCAGAACCAAAGTGATATTCATCCTATACACCGTCCAGTTGCTGCTTCAGCACAACACTTGCCACTCACGATGAATTATCAGTTTGAACTTGATGACTGCACAGAGTAACCACAATAGTAAAATATCATCTATGTTTATATCTGTCCCGTTAAAGCCTTGCCTTCACTGTGACTCTCTTGGTCGCTGCAGTTTTCATGGAACTTTTTTTTTTCCACTTCATTTGTGCAAGTGCATTATTCCAGCAGTGAGGAGAATAGCTGTCATCCATTATCTATGAACCGCAACCACCAAGCTCCCCTGTTTGTGCAAAGCAATACAATATCTTGAGCTATATAATTAATACAGAATACACATCTCAGTTTGGACATTCAGTATGACATTGGAAAAATTATTTTAAACTACATTCTTTAAAGTTTTCTCAAACACTAAAACTGCTATCAGCAAATTAATATATTTGAATTATAAATAGGGTTATTATATCTGTGTGTGAAATGAAATAGATGAAACCACAAATATCATTACCCAGTGTCAAGCAGCTTTTAGCTCTTTAGCTTTTGAAATTTATGTGGGATGATGAAGGCAAGTTTCACTGTGAGTCATGAAGAACTCCTCTTTTACAAGACCACCCTAACACCCACACTGTCACCTACATATATCCCTGGAAGCTGCCCAGTAAATCCATCATCTCCTCTGCAGCACTTAGGCTTAAGGGCCTTGCTTGGGGGCACCCCAGTGGTCGTAGTAAAAGAGGCACACATCTTGTTTTTTCACATTCACTACTTTGATTTAGCCTACTGTCCCAGATCAAAATCTTCTCCCACTGGTCACCAGGTGAGATCCAGAGTATTTTGCGTTTAGGCAAAGAGTTCGCAGTGGTGGTCTACATTGTAATCCTGGTGACAACAAAATTTCACATCTCAAATTCTCCACAATAGCTTTAAAGAAATTGTTTAAAGACAAATAAATAGTTCTGAATACTCAAATGAAGTGTTCATCAAGATCCAAGCCAATCATTTAGGCAGTCAAGTCGATTGTTACTATAGTATTTCATTACTTACCCGCTTCATGTTGTCATTTCTTGGAGCACCTTGTTAACAGCTGCTCTTACATTTTAAAGTTAAAGGAGACATATAATAATCACTTTAAAGTTAATGTATTTGATTTGGGTAATACTTGGGATTTTGGGTTCCCTGATACAGTCCATTGTTGCAGCACCTTGTTTAGCCTTGGTCTGAAATGTTTGGTTTTAGTGCCTGTCTTTTTAAGGCTCCAACGCTGATTAACCACTTGGCCCACTAAGAAACATTATGACCCCTTTACAACCTCCTCTATCACCTTATATCGCTATGATTATGTAAATGGTTAGAGAATATGTAAATTTAAGGACTGTTGTGATCATTATGTTACATACACAAACCCACTAAGGGAAACAGAAATTGGCATGAAACTTTAGCATGAAAGTACATATCTCCTTTATGCTAATGTTAGCATGCTAATGGACCATAGTAATGTGTAGCTCATATTGTTACAGTCTCACAGTGCTGCTAGGATTATAGTATACCTTTTTTATTTTTTTAATGAACTAGTTTACAAGGTAAAATGATGGAAAAAAAAATTCCTGTCTGCTGTGCAACAAAGAAAGTCCTCAATATCCAATATGTGTGTGTTCCAAGGACAAACTTGAAACCAGACTCAGCTAAAATGAAACAGAATGTGTCCTTGTTGTGTGTCAGCTGTCCTTCCCAGAATAAAACAGCCCCCCAGCTACATTTACTGACTCACAAAAAGACTTCTGAAAAAGAAAAAGTGAATCTTTTGCCATACAATTTAGGCCGTTGGTTCAGAGGTGCGGTTATGTAAAACATAAATGAGTTCTTGCACTTTTCCTCAACATGATGACATTTACTGCTGTGTGACAGAGCTGAATGATCGCAGAGATCTGAGAGCCTTCAATTATTGTCACCACAGGTGTCCACTGGGCTCAGGATGAGGAAAAATTGGAGCCAAAAACTGTCACGACATAGTGGTAGACAGCACGTACGTCCTGCCATGAAAGTAAAGGGAGGAATAGTGAGCTGAATCCCAACACCTGGCTGTAATGTGATTGGCATGCACACCCCACAGCTATTAGTTTTAACCCAGCCGTGTGAAAACATACATTCCCAGAAATGCCAAACCAAAAGGATTAGGACTCTAAACCATTAAATTTGTCCACCTACTGTATTTCTCATTGCTGACGTATTGTGTCTACCACACACAATCATCAGAATTGGAGACATGCACCAGATGAATCACTGTGTACATGTGTTTAAAGCAGAGGACCAACCCGTGTCATTTTCTTGAGACATGTGGGGGAGTTGACTATGCATGGCCAATTATGCAGAGTAGCTGCCATAAATTATTTTTGATTGTGTTTTCAATGCTTTTTCTGATTTGCAGTGCACCAAATGGCGAGTCTGCTTTTTCTCAAGATGCCATGTTACTCGACATCAAGCAATTAAAACTTTAATTAGGCTGAAATGAGAAACTGTCTCTGATGCTTAATTTCTCATTTACTCATGTAAGAGTGAGGCTATGAAATTTCATTAAGCTCTATCCAGCAGCACGGCCAATATAGATCTGCTACAAGAGCTTGAGCAACTATCTTCAAATTCTTTGATTTAGTTGAGCTTTTGGAAAAAGAGAAAATAACATGACAAATGTGATCATTAAGCCGGAGACATTTTTTCTGTGTCTGTGTGTGGGAATGTCACATCAGAGACAGCAATTTCACTCTGCTCTATTATCAAAAATAGAACATTCAGTGACTTGTTAAACACTATGTTTAACAACATTGTGTTGCATCAGAGCATATATGATAAAAGAAGCATAAAAGCTGACTGCTGCAAATTAAAAGCTGGCAAATTATGACAATGACAATGAAGTGTGTTTTGAAGTAAGTGAATACTGCATCTTCACTATCTAACTTCTGCTTCAACCAAAGCCCTCTCAATGATAACCTCTTTTCCTAAAACCATTATAAATTTCATGGGGATTCTATCCCGTTTGTTTAAATCTTAAGTTGCTGCAGTCTGACCATGCTCTTGATTGCCTGGCCATCTTAAGATAAGGGAAGTTTCAAAAAAAAAACTCTGTTCTCTGACTCTATTCTTGCTGTTAAATACAGAAACTGTGTAACCCAATTATCTACATGAATGTGCCTACTTTTAACAATGCATCGACCTGAATATTGATGCAGTCTTGTGCATTTGAATTTACATTTCCTCTAAGGGATACCTCGGCTGAATACAAAGCAGACTAGATGCTCTCGTTTTTAAGGCTAGTTCTCAGGTTCAAGGGCTGTGTCTACTGTTGGCTTCAAAGAATTTTGGGGGGGGGGGAATGAAAGTGGTAATCTGCTTTCGAGTCACTCTTCAATTGCACTTGCTGCTTTGGCCACACAGACACCCTTGGAATCAGAAATGAGTTTTGCCTTCCTGTCAGTGTTTGCCCGTCAATATGCTAAGCACTTGCCTAATGATAGTACGCGTCTCTTAAAACTGAGCAACAGTGGTGAGGGGATACAAACCAATTCCATTGTAAAGAGTCGATCAGCATTCCTTTCTCATATCTGAAATACAGAAACACACGTGCCTGGAGCCTCTGCCTCATTCCCACAGTCCCTTGCTGCTTCACAGATTGAAAGTGTTCTTGTGTGCTGAAATCTGGTCCTCCCTGCATGTCGCAGCTGTCATGTCTCCCCATATGTATCTTTGTGCTGCTGCGACTTAAGAATTCTAACAAAATGAAGGAAATAAAGATTTACTTAATTTAGATAAGTTAATTTCAACTGTACTCACAAAGATCAAACGTTAAACCCAACTGCAAATGCCATATAGAGTAAATGCATATTTTATTTGAGACACAGTGGAGCACAAATCTCAAATAAAAACAAACGGCTTACATTTTAAGCCTCAGGTAAACACAGGTACGTAATGATTTTAGTTATTGCGGACAGAAATTACTTTGGATGGATTTTCTTTGTAAGCAGAGTGATATTGGTTGGTTTATATAGTTTACAATGATTTTTCTAGAGGACAAACACTTAAAATTTGTTTTATTGGAAGAAAATAAAAGGGATATTTTTATTCTCATCACTTGAGTACCATTAAATTAAGATTGCAGCTTCCAAAAATGCGTAGTGTAAATAAACACACCACAGCATGAAAGTGAAATGTGTATTTTGTTTTCCACCCTTTGTCGCCACAGTGCATCTGGCAAAGATTTACAGCTGCTGTGATTCAAAACATGTCCACCATTGCAAAACGTGCACAACTATCTGGGTAGCACAGTGCATTGCTGTTTAATATTTGGATGGAAATTCAGGTATCATTTAAATTATGACTGCAGTGACTTTTATTTTTTAAATCTTCTAACAGCTAAAGAAAATATTTGAATTTGGATGAATTTCAATGGATTGATTGATCAACAATCCTGAATAAAAAAAGTTAGTTGTAGCATTCAGTATGTAATCTTGTGGCTTTTATAATTGCATGAGGCAACAGAATTGAGAAGAGCAAACAATTTAGTTAATCAGAAGAATAAATGAGTAATTTCTTTGGAGAGGAAGTAGAGTTAAAGCATTTAGATAAGACAGCATGCAGAGATTTATATCAGTCATGGATCATAAGGGCTGTTTGTTGTTAATCCCAGCAAATATTTGTGATGCCTAATATAGGTCCAGTAGCTGATGTCACACAATCCTATAATCACAATCCTGTTGTTATTTTTTTTTCAGATCATCAACTGTCCCAAATGATAGCAGAGGTGGATCACTGCTATAAAACGTGCTTAAAGGGAGCACAGAAGACAGAGCTCTGCGAATCTACAGGCAATGGATTCCACTTTTGTTGGTATCAGGTACAAAATTCAGTGCTTGCTTGCATTAAAATCTTATTTATTTTTAAATGGTTTGTTGTGATGTCTAAGTGTTCTCCAGAATTGGATGAGGGAAAGTTTATTGCAAAGTTGAATATGTCACCGATGTTGTAGAGTTCATGCATGGCTCGATCTCTTTAGATTTCAAGTTCACAGTGAACTGTTAAAGCGCCATTCATTCTGCTGACGTACCCCCCCCAATCTTGGCAATGCCTGAAACTCAGCTATGGTGATCATTACGGGTATTATTAATATGTATTTCAGTAAAAAAGCTGCCTAGGAGCATATTGATATTTCCATCTCTGGCTTGAGGCAAAGCGTGCAACACAATGAGAAGCACAACTGGAAAGAGTCCAGTATAAATTTCAGTGGGGCAGTTGGAGGTTAATTGTCTCACTTAGTTGAGTTGGCTGGAAGTGGATATTGGATTATTTTCATAAGTGATTAATCTGTTGATTATTTTGTCAGTTAATCAAGTACTTGTTTGGTCTGTAAAATGTCAGAAAAATGTTCTTCAAACCTCAAAATAATGATGTTTTCAAATGGCTTTTTTTGTCCACAAACCAAAATGATTCAGTCTTCATGTTTTCTTTGTTATATGAAGCAAATACAACAGAAAATATTCACTTTTAAGAAGCTGAAAACATCTGAGAACTTGTCTTAAGAAAAAAATTCTCACCGATTATTCAATTCATTGTAGCCCTAATATAGTGTATATATATATTCTCTATACGGGATATCAGCCATTCAGGGATCTGCTAAGTGAATTTCCAGCAGCTGGTAACAAAACATCCATTTATGTTTTAATGTTTCCATCTGTATCCATCTGCATTATAAAACACATGCACTGTTTATTGCAGTTGTGGACTGCATATTATGCCATTGATAAAGGCTGATTGATTTTGTTGGGGTTGCAGCTGCATGGGTTCAGAATACCAGTAAAATCTGTCAAGAACATCTGTTAAACTAAACTTTTACAACATAAGCTCAGGAGGACCACTAGATGGTAAATGGCCCTTTTGTTTTTTCTATCACTGAGTGAATATTTCCACATTTGTACCTTTTCTGTAGTACAAACACACCCACATCCGTTAGGCTTTGAGTTATTTATTATGAATGGGGAGTGTGCAGCACTGCCTCCTCCAAATGGAGTGTGCTTATTGCGAATGGCCCGTGGTGGTTCATTGTAGCCTACACAGGCATTAACTTCTTATTGCATTTTAAGATCATTGTCAAGTCCTGCACTGGTAACACATTATTGCACTTCCACTAAGTTTGCTGACTGCAATACAAACAAAAAATAACCAGCTAGATTGTCTCAGTCAAACGGAGTTGTGTGTTTGTTGGCCTCAACGTGTCATTTACAAACTTTTTCCTCTTTATTAATTTGTATTTACAATATTGTGGTCAAGCAGGTCTAAGCTGTTATCTTTAATGTGGGAATCCCACATTATGTATGTGTAATAGGAAACAATTGGAAACTAGGAAATTACTGATTTGGCATTTCACAGAAGTATGTAAACCCACTTTCCAATCCATAAAGAGGCATCCTTGATGAGACCATATTAGGGTCTTTTCAAACGTTGTGTCTAAATAGTCTAAAAATGTGTGGAAGAAGTCAGAGGTGTTTTTAAGCACGCCTTTTCTGTCTGTCTTTATTAAAGTCATCAAGACACGGATGTCAGAGCGCTAGTAGCCTCAGCATATTTAGGTATGATAATAAAGATGATGGCTCATGTTGTACTCTGGGAGGACACTGATTCCCAACCAATGAAGTGCCAACACAACCTGCCTTTACATTCAGATCCTTCAACTCTTTTGTTGGGATAAGCGATAATGAGCAATAATAAAGAAATAATGCTGTGACTGGGAGAATCTCATAATTCAACAACTCATTCAGGAGCTTCATCTGGAAGATAGGGAGGTTTAAAATTCATTTCAAAGGGGGCAAAGACCAGTTTGACTTATACTTCTTATATTAAAAGACACTCCATAATCTTTTTTTTCCTCTTTTTGTGACACGGACACAGCTAAAAAAAACAGACATTTTTCAACAGGTGTGCGTCTTGACTGTGTGGCTCTCTTTAATGTGTATCCATTTAAAATTATGACTTTTTCTGTATGTGCAAAAGGTGCTGGACATGAACGGCTGCTTGTATAGTGGAAAGTAGTAGAATAATTCTGTTTGTATCGTGTTTCGTAGTTGGTCCTTCCTCACTGCTATTGTTACGTACTTTTGTTTTTGCAAAACATTGTTTGACTGTTGCTTCCTGTACCCATTTTATTACACTGTTAAGCATTTCAGCCAATGGTATGTTAGTTAATTCTGTTTATACTTTAATATCCATTGTGTATTGTTTTCCTGCAGATAAAATGTGTTTGCAGTGTCTAAGGTTGCTTCGACTGAACCAGTAATAAATAAAAGGAGGACTCCCATATATAATGTAGTTTAATCTGCTGCCATATTCACAACCCTCAGTCAACATGGGTTTAGTTTGATTGATTGATTGATTGATACTTTATTAATCCCAAAGGGAAATTGAAAATTGGTTTGTTTTTTTGAGTTTGTAATCATTTTATGCTTCTTTTGCTTATTTGCTTTGGGTTGAATTCCCCAAGTGATCTAGTTGGTTCTCATTTAAATCCACCTACTAGAAATAGTTTTTTTTCACATTTCACTCATTTCACAACTGAAATTCAACAAAAATACAACTTGATAAGAGTCAGGGTACAAAATATTCAGTCACATTTTAGATACAATTAAAATGCAGATATACAGTAGTTGCATTAACAAATACAGCACTAGAAAACAACATGAGCATAACAATGGAAAGTGTACAAAATAAGTTGCATGACAGTCTTTAAATCCTAAACATGTCTGCATGCCCCAATCAATGTTGAAGTCGATAGCTCAGCCAGCTCTAAAGCAATCAGAAAAGATGTTTGAATATGATTCGTATAAAAAACAAACTGGATATGGAGGCACACATTTCAAAACTTTACAGTTTTTTTTTTAATATATATATATATATTAAGTTTGATTCAGCAGTAACTCAATTGGCTGTGTTTTCCATCACCATGGACAGCAAAATCCTGTCAACTATAATTTTTTTTTTATTGCTGAAACATGGTTGTTGTGACAATATGTCTGTGCACATTGTGTGGAGAATATATGGAATTGGGCTGTCAAGATCACTGAGCCAGAATGATAGTTGTGTGTTTCAAAGAGGAGACCATCTAACAGCCAATTTGTAGCTGACTGTTGGAACCTTTTCTGTAGTTTGTGTAAACTAGGCATTAAGTCTGTATTCCTTTTGAAGCAAGAGCAGATATCGAGCAGTGGTTGTGTTTTGTCTTCACAACAGCCAATAAAGGAGTCACCTTTTTGCCATAATTTCAATCTGGGGTCTTTGAGAATACACTTTATACTGCCTGTTTTAACATCACACCACAAGCTACAAACATAGAGTTTTGGCTAAATCTGGTAAATGTACACATTACCTAAATGCATTGTCTATATCAAATAAACTATTAAAATAATAGTCAGCTGCAGGCTGTAGGCTGCACAGTTAAAATGGAATTTGTTCTGTTGCACTAGTTTGAGTCAAACTAGCTTGCAGATGGCCATGTTTTATGTCACTGTTCAAGTTTTTGAGATTTTTCAGAAGAAAAGAGACTTAACTGTGGGGTGTGAGTGTGTGTGTGTAAGAGAGAGAGAGGAAAACCCTCTTTGCTGGGGACTTTGGCACAACAGACTTGTTATATGCACAAAAAACACTAAACAGAAAAGATAAGATGGGGATTTAAATGTATAATTCTATTGCTGGGACAACATAACCTTACACAAAGCAAAACTAATGGTGTTATTTCAAGTTTCAACTTTACCACCAGTTATTTACACTGAAACTGTGTTTATTGTCAGCTGTAAACTGAGACAGATTTTATTGCACCAGAATTTACAATATGAGCTTGGTAATTTCACTCCGACACTTGACGGAGAGGTAAATAGTACTCCAAATTAATGAAAAATATTTGCATATAACCTCTGTCGCTCTGTGATTACTATATCCATCCGGACTGCTAAGGAGAACACAGTGTAAGATATATATATATATGTGTGTGTGTGTGTGTGTGTGTGTGTGTGAATGTGTGTGAATGTGAAAAAGAATGTGAAAGTGAAAGTGAATGGTTGTCTGTCTCTATGTGGCCCTGTGATGGACTGGCAACCTGTCCAGGGTTTACCCCGCCTCTTGCCTTATGTCAGCTGGAGTTAGGCACCAACGCCCCCCGCGACCCTCAGTGGATAAAGCGGTAGAAAATGAGTGAGAGTGAGAGTGATATTGCCTATTGACAGAGGTGTATCCAATGGCATATAGTAGGTGTTCATGAATTCCTGACCCTATCTTCCCATCAATGGGATACACCCATTGCCTTCTCTGCTGAAATAAATGTATCCACATTGTTGCTGTGAACACAGTGGTCATATCCTCCCAAAGTTGAGTTTTGATAAAGTTTAGAGCAAAAAGTTTATTTGTGCCCACTAAGGTCTAGACGTACTGTAAGATGATCACTGTAACTATGGCAGCTGCAAAGTCACTGCATGTTTATTTTATCTACCAATTTTAATATGCACAGAACGTTATGTCTGTTTGGCTCCCATTCCAAATAAAGAATGCTGTGGAAACACACGGTGTGAATGCAATCCTTTGAAAGTCACTAATATTTTTTAATTTTTGGTGTTATTTTTGAAAAGAGTATTCCAGGAATGAGAAGGTAAAACAGCCTTTAAAATCTGCAAAGTAGTGGCAGTTGGTGAAAATGTAAATACATTTCAGCAACTGCTAAATACATGGATTTAGATTTTTTCTGTGATAGAGGAGTTAAACAATTGTCTGATTTATCCAGTATTAAATCTGCAAAATGAGTGTAGCCAAGGGATCACTTTTCTTTGGAAAGTGGAAAATTGTTCTTTGTAGACTCTGAAAAGAGGTAAGTGCACTTAAGTCTGTCTCTCACAATGTTAGCACAATTACCATTGTTTTGTTCAACTGTTGGCACTCCAATGGGTCAACAAAACAATGTTCGTTGCTGAGATATTTTGAGTTTCATAAGCATTGGGGGGGGGGGGGGGGGGAAGAATGAGGGAAAAACTGCAATTCTATTTTTTTAATTATACAGTTACATAGATTTAAAAACAGAAAATGGTGCAACTCTGCAAACAGTGGAAAAGTACAAAGTCATAGCAACATAATGGGCTCACTTTGCATAAGGGAAAAGAAAATGGCCCAGAATATTTAACAATTTCAAACAATGCAAAGACCAAAGGCATCAGTAGATGGGCATCTGCCTGTTTCTTAGAGTTTCAGCAGCCCAGAAATCTATTCAAGACATGAGTCACACCTTGGCTCATTGATAAAGGCCTTTTCCTTCAACACAATTGACACAGGCACTGAAGCTGAGCCAGTGCCAAATACAGCACACTGCCCTGATGCTGTAAATACACATTTAATGCTCTGCTGACTATTTACAACACACTGTCCCGGTGCTGTAAACATTCAGCAGAGCATCAAATGTGTAATTTGCTGCTGAAAATACCCAATAAATCAGTCACTCATACTTTGTTTGTATACCCCTTTCATTTGATGTAACACTGGTACATCAAATACGAGTGCTGAATAAAAAAAAGCAATAAAATAACATCCCATCACATCCCTGTCCTGCCACAGTGCAATAAATCACTTGTTATTAAAAAAAATATGAATCAAGAATCACAATCTTAAATCTCATAAGTGTGCAATGAGGAAAGGGAAATAAAATGATGAAGATAAAATACAGGAGATAAGATATATTGAAATAAGTAAAACAAAGAGGAAATGTATTTCATTAAAAACAATTTTAATTAAATACTAAAAATGGGTACAAGTTGGTACCCAGATTTTAAAGAGATGGTAAGGAAAATAGTCCAGAAAAAAAGGAAAAACTATACTCGATAATAATACAGTTCATTTGGAGCCAGACTGAAAATGCAGGTCTTTATTTTGTAATCAAAAATGCCAACATTCTCAGCTGGCACTGTGTCTTTAAGAGTAATTTTCCAGAGTCCTGGACTATGAAAATGCCTCACTGTGGGTATATGTCCTGACTTTGAACAAAATTAAAAGGCCACAAAAGACTTCAGAGACATGTGACATGTGACCAACACCATGTCACTGGAAACTGTTTGTGTCCGCAGGGAGAAATGGCATGAACGCATCCAAAAAATTTAAAGCCGAGAGACATTCAGCTCAAACAAAAGCAAACAGGAGGCAAAGACTTTTCCCACAAATGAGAGGAGAGCAGCTACACCGGAACATGCGATTGTTTGCACATTCGCCTCTAGAGATCAAAGCTGTGTGCTTGTGTGCAATGAGCTAAAGAGTAGTCATTTTTTAATTTTATACTTTTTTCAGTTTACTGCAAATAAAGCTCTTACAGGGGACTTATGGGAACCAGTGTATAATGTATGGACGCAAAATATCAATGTACATTATGGCTTAATAAATAGCATTTTACCATTTTAGAAGAAAATATATCAATATTACATATTAACTACATCATAATATATTACAATTTTATTATTTTATTTAATAATAACCAATTATTATTATTATTATTTTAAATGTAGAACATTGCTTGCTCATTTCTATCCTCTCTCCAGCTCTCATTACAAGTAGGGGACACAAGATAAGATGGCAAGGTTTTAATCAACTAGTATTGATTAAATGAAGCAACTAAGAAGCCAGCTTTACAAGATCGACTTCCTGTTATAATGATATAGTGAAAGGAATAAATTCAGTGTTTTCAGAACAATGGCAATTCAAGCTGTTGTACTAGTGGTGTTTGTCAAGTCAAATAGACAATCATCTGGGAGATGGAACAAAGACAGAATGAATAACTTGGCTAGAGGACAGGCAGGTGCTTTTAATTTAGTAACTCATCAAGCTCTGAATTTCTTGGCAGTGCTCTTATGTGAACACAGACAAAGTGCAACCACCCATTTGAAAACAAACCACCTTGTTGACATGTTGGGTTGACAGTTGGCACAGAGCTGACATGGAGGGAGGGAGTCTCAAATCTCAGGAGACATGGATCATGTTGACACGAGCAAAACATGAAGTTCTTGGTGTATTGTTAGGTTCTGACGTGTTGACACGCAATATTAGAATGAACATTTTATTTTCTGTTATGTGTCGGTGGGTGGGTGTGTACTTTTATTTGGTGCATCTTTGGGACCTTTTCTGCCATAAAACCAAAGCCTGGTCTTAAGAGCCTCTCTCTCCACTCTAATTAACTGACATTTAGGGTTAAGATTTGAAGTGAAGGTAGGTTAAGGTTGGGGTCCGGCTTTAACTGGTTATGCTGGAGGTTACGCCCATGGTTCTCAAACTGTGGCACATGTACCACCAGTTGTATGCCAGCTTCCTCTGGTAGTACTTGGAGGAAAATCAGAAATACTGTTCTACTGTATATAGCAAGGTATGTGATCAGAGTGGCCCTGTAGAAAATTAAACTGAAATCATAAAAATTATAAATTAAATAATAATAATAATTAGGGTCACATAAGTGAAAGATGATGAGACAGCATAGAATCGTATTGGGAATACATCTGCCACGTGTGAAAAGTCTGTAGCTGACTTTGCTCGACCTATTTACATTACTATATTTTGACATTACTTATGATAGTCATGTTACTTCCAGAGCTTAATATTTTCAATATAAGGTGGTACTTGGTGAGTTTAAGAACCACTTGTTTAGGTTGTTTTATAAGTTAGTGCAGTGTTGAACAGCTGTGCCAAATAAAATTGTTTACACAGTCATATTATGGGGATTTGTTTAGCTTATAGGGACAAACATCAAGTCTCCATTAAGTAAATTACTACATTTTAAGATAAAGACATCTTTTAAAGTTAGATTGGGTTAAAGTTAGGGTCATGACACTAGTATTAAAATTGTTTACACAGTCATATTATGGGGATTTGTTTAGCATATAGGGACAAACATCAAGTCTCCATTAAGTAAATTACTACATTTTAAGATTAAGACATCTTTTAAAGTTAGATTGGGTTAAAGTTAGGGTCATGACACTAGTACTAATCTCCAGGAAATGAATGTAATTCAATTCAATGTCCTCTGAAGTCATGGAAACCAGTATGTGTGTGTATGAGCACATTTTCTTGTACTCATCAATAACATTACATTTCATTTTCAGTGCTCCCCCTTGAAATGAACTGATTATGTATCCTCAGGCCACTTGAATGTATTGCTTTAATCAAACCAAATACTTGATGTGTAATTGCCATCTGTTTTGTTTAAAAAGGGTAAACAGGAAACCGTTTTCTTTCTTTCTTTTTTTTTTTAAATGTCTTTGCATTTCAACATGGCCAGGCATCCTGCAACAGCACAGCGATCATGAAAGCAGAGACAGCACACTGAGAGATGGGTTCAAGACATTGCATTCACTTGTAGTTTCCCCCTCAATTAACTGCTGAAGGTTGAGGATGCTGAGGGTGCTTAACCTCTCCCTCAGCTTGTGTGTACCCCCCCCCCAGCAAACCTCAATGCATCTTTCACAGCACCTTCCAATCGACCGTCTGTAAGCAGCTCTGATAGTGAGGCATGTTAATGTTTGCCAATACCCTTTTGGCTACCCATTAATTTACCCAGTTCATTTATAGTTGATTGATAAACTGCTGTAAGTTGCTACAGCATGGGTGCAGTTGTGGCTGAAAGTGATTTTCGCAGTGACTGTGTTGGCTTTAGGGTCGATTCATGGCTTCCAGGTTCAAGTGATTATGTTTTTTCATGAAAATGCTAATAAGGCACATATTTATGGACTTAAATCCTTTTTGAATAAATGCCAACACATCAGCTACAGTGTAGATTGTGTAAACCATGTCTTGCATTGTGTCCCATTTACAGTGCAGTGACAACATGGTAATTGTGTTGTAATACATTTATAAAAGGGAAGTAATATAATGGCACCTCAATCTATATCCGTAGTAATCACCAAGTAAAAACTTGGTCATAACAATGAATACAGTTTATAGGACATAAAGGAGGACACTTTTTAAAATTATAATCTGATAATTACCAAGTCTGAGTTCCTAAATATTTTAATGTGAAGATATTATACCATGGTCTGCAGTCTGCAAACACTTCTGTTGTATATCATTTATTTAAAAGAGAAAAATTTCAAATGGTTCTTGAGTGGGCCATCACACTGTGTTCAAAGATGTTCAGGTAATGATTGTTCTCAAATTAAAATCAATAATACATTATTGCAAAAGAAAAAGTAAGGAGGCCAAATTGTTGTTTTGATTGTGGTATTTTGATGTAAAGAGCGTACACACGTGGTATTCAGCACACATCTGCAAATTCTAAAGACCTAATGCATTGACAATTGATGCCCTGTTGTGTTTTCTGGAAAATAATAACTGAAAATTATCCATCCATTATCTATATTGCTTTGTGTACTGTTTATTTTTTCACACCCACAGTTAAATCATAGTCTCCATTAGCTAAACCCAAATTATCACTAATGTGGGCAGAAGGCAAAGCCAAGACCAGTGGTCCCCAAACTTAAGGAGATGGTTCCTACCAAAACCTCAATTTATGTAATGTTTGATCATGAGGTGTGTATACTAACATAACATTTGAATGAGGCTCTACTGTACTGTAAAATGTGATAAGTTAATTTTACTTGAGAAAATTGCCTTGAACCTGTGTAAATATAGAGAAAATATAGGCTTTATTTCCTTGGGTTCATTCAAGATTTACTTGAATTTATTTAATTATGTGAGGCTCTTAACACCTCACAAATACCAAGATTATTATAAACATTGATTTCCAAAGGCACAAAACAAAGGTAAAAAAAATATATTTTCCATTTTGTCCACATTAACATGCATTTGCAAAGCATTTTTTTTGATTCATCTTAAATTATTTTTTTTCAATTATTTGAAGGTTAATGACAAAACTGAAAATTAAAATCTGTTTTATTTGTTTATTTGTATTATCTCTCGGGGATTAGGTTAATTGGACACTCAAAATTGCCCGTAGGTGTGAATGTGAGAGTGAATGGTTGTCTGTCTCTATGTGGCCCTGTGATGGACTGGCGACCTGTCCAGGGTGTACCCTGCCTCTCGCCCCATGCCAGCTGGAGTTAGGCACCAGCGTCCCCCGCGACCCCTAGTGGATAAAGCGGTATAAAATGAGTGAGTGAGTGAGTGAGTGAGTGAGTATTCTCTCTCACAATCCTGCCTGCAGTACCTTCAAGGCTCACCAGGGGGCCATGGGCTGCACATTAGGAATCACTAATCTGGAGAAAACTCATGCAAACACAAGGACAGTATGTAAATTATTGGCATTATTTCAGTCAGAACTCCTCTTGTTGTGAAGCAACAGTGCTGACCACACTACAGTATAAGATAAATAAAATAAATTGTAAACTTCCAACTTCCAATGACACTATTCAAAAAATGAATGGTTGTTGAATCCTCATTGTAATTATGTGGCCGGTAGTTCCTGTAGGACCACAGGATATTATCTATCTAACTATACACTTTATCAGAAAATCAATAAAAGCAATTTACTGGCCTCCATAATATATGTGTGTAATATGACAGCTGACACTTTCTTGTCATTGCATGACAGGATTTATGATGTTATACCTAAGCCACTGATATTGTCACAAATAGAAATGTGGCATTTTTATGCCACACATAAAACCAGTGAGTGCATTAAGGGGATAATTGCTGCACATGTATATAATAGGCTGCCACATGTCCCAGTGTAACCTAATCCAAGGCAACTCTGTCACCTGAAAACTTATACTCATATACCCTAAAGTGAAATTGCCTTTCCCCATTATGTCATTATATGTCTGGCAAGATTGTGTTTACAACCATGGCGAGTGTTCAGGATTGTCATGGTCATGATGATTTGACACATTCTCTGTAGTTTGGATTTGTTAAAAAAAACAACAAAAAATAAAAAAACTAAACCAGACAAGAAGTGGGGAGTGGATTTATTTTCTGGACTTTATGAAATAAAAATAAAGCCATTTTAACACCTGTGAACAACACATACTGTTGGTTGTCTTGATGGCTGCTGCAGTAATAATTAACTCTGCACCATGAGTCAAGTGATGCCTTTTGAGCAACATTTATTAGCATTCATTTCTTCTTTTCTTCGGTAAATAAAGATAAAAATTTGCCTTTGCTGTCTTTCTTAAAGTGTGACTTGTCTTGTGTGGATCCAAAGAAGAGTGAAGGGATGAAAATTGGTTTTAATGGCATCCTGGCATGTCCCCAGCAAACAGATTACTGAGAAACTAAAATGTCAGCATTGTTTAGCCATCATCACAGGACAGTAAATCCTAGAATGACCTGGTAGATATGAGGCTTAAAAATGTTTTTTTCTGTGCCTCCAGTGGTTTTGCGTCTTACCTTGCAGCAGTGATGTAAATGTGAAGTCTAGTGTGTATCGGAGCAGCGTGACATCACTGTTAAGTTGTGGTTTTATGTGCAACAGAGCATACTTGTGGGATTACCCAAGGTGAAAAATCCAATAGAGCACTGAATTCCTGCTTTCCAATATGATGGAAAAATATTAATGGAATGAATCTTTATGCATTTTTCATGGACAAAGTTATTTCACATTTCATTATATTTAATGTAAACCCCGATTTTCTGACTATAATTACAATAACAGAGGAGTGCATCAATTTTGAATTGTCTTTATTGTAACCAAGACACATAAACAAAACCTCAGTAAGATTAATTAATTTATGTCGATGATACATCAAACAATACAAAGTCGTATGCACTTTTTTATGGATATTTGATGATGTTTAAATAATTACTGTTGAAAGAAAGGGTGCGTCAATCCTACAGCTGCCTTTTTTGACACAAACTTATGTCATTATGAAATAACTGAGAAAAATTACAACAAAAGCATTGAATATATTATAAAACTTTTGAATAGTTCTGCAAAAATAAGAAGCTATTGCGGTTCACTCATGATCTACAAATATCTGATGTAACAATTAACCCACAACCATGTTGTTTTTGTGTGTTTTGTACACATTGGTAAAGGGCTGCAATGACCAACTTAATCTTTAATTTTGTTTAAGGCAATATAACATGTTTATAATATATGCAATCTCATAGCAGTCTATTTTTTGTGTTCTGATTAAAACATCTGTTTCATTTCATTATTGTCATTAATAGAACCACTTCACCACTATCTTTCCATCTCTGTCACCAAAGAGGTTACAGCAGTTGTAGGCCTTCAGTTGTTTTGCTTGCAATTTACTCCAAAACATCTGTTTGTGCTGGGTCATTGGCACCTCCAGAGGAATATTTTGTGGAATGGATTGTATTGTATGAAAGCCAATGTAGTGTGACATGAAGTCACAACCACAGTATTGCAATGAGTGGTTCTGCTTAGAAGAATCTATCCCTTTTAATTTAACTCAGCACAACAAATATCAGACCGTTCAAAGGTACCACATAATGAAATGCACGTCCATTATATTTAACAGTCATGCTCATCTTGTCCATTTTAATCAAACACACTAGCAGCACATCAGTTGGTGCATACAGCAGCTGCCATCCATAACATTGTGTTACTGCCTTCCTCCTCCTGTATTCTTCAACATAATACTCAACATAATACTCAATAATATAACATTGCTTAAGTACTCACCACAGTACATACAGTCAATCAAAAGGTCTAAAAATGTTCCTGCGCAGCACTGATCTGATAAATAAAAGAAAAACTCTGGGTAAGCCAGTCACAGTTAAGCACAAAGAACCAAAGGGACATGTGAGGTGAAATTGAACTCCTTGGACCATTACACACTGAAGTAGAACATAGGACCAAATCATACAGGCTTGCCAAGAAAACACTCTCACAGTAGGCATTATGCTAGAATTAGGCCTGTGACTGCAAATACTAAATGAGGAAATCTAATTAAATACAGGATTTGTAAAAGTATCTGTGCTGAGGATTACAAAGGCTCAGCTTTACTAAATCCACAGTATGATATTTCTCTAAATAATGGTTACATAAACCAATGGACAAGACAGGCCACCTCTGCTTTTCTTTTAAGTCTTTTCTGGGTATTTAGGTTAAAAATGATAAAAAGGGAATTGTATCTTTTTCCACCAGGTCCCACTGCCTTTCCCCCTGATTAAAAGGGTAAAGAGGGTAAAAGAGGAGACCTTGTGGCTGTGATGGATCAATTGTCGGCTTCTTTTGACATGCTAAAACTTAACTCCCCCTTTTGGTTTATGAGGCATGGTTGATTGTGCTTACTAGATAATTTGACACTTAAATCTTTAATATTCCTTGCAACCATGAACAAACCTAAAGAGAAGAAATAATTATGTTCTTTAAAACTGTCCAAATAGAAAATGAAAATATTACATTTTATGTCTAAATAATAAAGTCCTTTGTTAATGATCTGGTAAGATGTACAGTACATGTTCAGTGTGAAAACATGCCCATCCAGCTTATTGTCCTCTATACCTTGCCTCAAAAAATGGTATATACTTATAATGGAAACAATTTCTGTCCATATCAATATTTCCTGACAAAAGTCCTTTTGAAACCCAACACACCGACTTTTTTTTTTTTTACAATATACAGGGTGTGGGAAGGTGGTCAGGGCTGATGGGAGCAATCAGCTGTCATTCACATAATCCATTGCACACATGTGATAACAGATGTGCACTGAGGCATTACATTTCTTCACTCTTTTACTGCCATTCCTGCTCCCACACTGCTCACCTAAAAGCCAATCTTCCACTTGCAGCCAGCGCTGGCGCTGTTCGTGTAGCGTTTAATAGGCCCCGCCTCTTTCCCCTCTCAGGCTGGGAGTCTGTATCTTCCACCCGGGGAATCATTATTATCGTCACTCTTCACTTCCAGCTGTGCTGAGTTATGTGTTGTGGGAAGTGATGAGGACTGAGCCATTACCACAGATGTATATATTCTCCCTTTCATATTATAATCCCTCCGAAATGAACTGTGCACATTTTTCACTTTGTGATAAAACTGATGTGATCCAACGGAAGTATGAGGAATAGTTAATATTTAATATACTGTATGTTTGCTGTACTTTCTGTCATATAACATGTAGTATATCACTTAGGTAAAACATTTCCTCGGCAGTTGCTATGCATTGATTAAGTTCCACTTTGTTGAATTCAGTATAAAATATAACATTGTATGTGTATTTATTCAGTATCCCCATTATTAAAAACCTTTGACACAGTGGGAACCTTAAAACCCCAACACCAAAGTGTATTCCTTCCTGAAGAAGTTAACCAAATGCAAAATTAACTTGTATAACATTGGCAACTAGTAGTAACACTAGTAGAAGGGCTGATTTGTGTATATGTGTGTAGAGATGAGACAGATTTTCCACATTGCAACCCTGACAAGGTGCTCTGCATCCCAACAAATGAGATCAGAGTGCTTCGGGGGCTTTGGCCAACCCGTGGCACAGATCCATGTCCAATTATCTGCCTTGGAAATTGCTGTGGCTCATCTAATTTATGCCAAAGATACCCTCTGCTGCACACACACACAAACACTCACCGTCTATCACATAATAACATAGCTGTGGTACCCACTGAATACAGTGGGGCCAATTTATATGAGGCCACCTTCATTTTCTTCTGCTGAGAGGGGATGATTGCTTTCCCACTGTAGTCTTTAATGACCAATAAGAGGATCTGGACACAGAGAGATGCTCTTAGATCATAAGCACAGGAAAAAATCTGCAGAAAATTGGGCTTCATTTTGAACTCAGATATGTGATTTGATGAAATGCTGAATGCAAGCTTTTGTTTGTTGATGTGAAATATGCACAATGCACTTTGAAACAACCACTTTTTTTATCAAAACCACCCCATAGAAAACATTCAGTCTGAAAAATTCTCTCCTTAATTAAAACAACTTTGCAACAAACAGGCATACAGTTGGACTTGGCAGTGATAGATCAAGCAGCATTCTAAGCCAAACAGGGAGCACAATGCAGGAAACCAAAAAAAATAATTTAAACTTATGAGCCTCTTACAGTATTCTCTGATCTAGAAACGTGGACGTGGCGGTGAAGCAGTGTGAGGCAGGTGTTACTGAAATGAAAATTTCACGAAAAAGTTCAACACAATCAAACAGGATTAAACCTGTCACCCTCAGTTCGATGGGGTTTACTTCTCAGACCCTAGGAAGTTGTGGTGCTCATTCTTCTGTAGTTCCAGACATTTAAAGAGCAAACACAATATAGTTTGCATAATTTACACAATAAACACATCAAAACTTTTAATAAATAAGCATTGTTTGCATGGGGCCACACGGTTGGTGTAGTAGTCAGCACTCTTCCCTTTGCAACAAGAAGAACCGGGTTCACGACCCGATCGGAACATGGAGTTTGCATGTTCTACCCGTGTGTGGGGGTTTTCTCCAGGTTCTCCGGTTTCCTCCCACAGTCCAAAAATATGCAGATTCGCCCTATGTCAGCTGGGATTAGACATTAGCACCCCCGTGACCCTCAGGTGGAGGGTAAAGCGTTAGATGAGTGTGTGTTTGCATATGGGCTTTTTCACTTTTTGTGATATACAGATCTCAGGGCTTACCAGTAGTTTCAGCAGTGACATGTCCAGTCTGGCATGCATTAACTGGTGCTTCATTTAGATGGCTTGGAGATAAAGGGATTGTGTAAGAATACTTTGTATTGCAAATTTTTGGAAGAGAGGATCCTTTACCTAAATTGTCCCAACTCTCCCTCTCCCGTGGGCAATTTAAACTTCAAAAAGTTTCATTGTATGCCTTTTTTTTTTTTTTTTTTTTTTACTTCAGCCATGCTGTATCTCACACTAAGGTATTTATGAAAGGACAATTCTTTAGGTAATTGTCCTTGGGGTCTAATATGGAGTGTCTAATATGGGGTTTAATATGGGGTGTCGGTTCATGATGGTGGCAGTCACTTTAAGTCGGATTTGTTCATGTAGCAAATGTAAAAAAAAAAGAATAAATATAAAAAATAAAGCAAAGAAGAGCATAATGCTACACAATAAAACAGGATAAAGACAAGTAAAATAGCATAACTAAGTAGGAGCCAACAAGAAGCCACAAGAATGTGATAACCCAATATGACTTAACAAAACTATCCCATAGGCAGTCACAAGCAAGAAACACTTGGTTTACTCTTAAAAACAGTATGTCTACAGAGAGGGCAGACTAAATTGTGAATGGTGAACTGCTCCAAAGTTGTTGGGTAGTTACACCTTAGCCTTACTTTACCAGGGACTGCTGGTCTGAGGATTGTCATCTGCATAGAAATGGTATAAGCCCAATAGGCCCCATTGTCAATGAGGGTTCAGGACAATAGAATGGTTAATTCTAGGCCTCCAACAATCATTTGATTAATCAACCATTAATCGATTACTATATTAATCGTATTGCTAGTTGAGTTGATTCTGATCATCGATTAAACAATTGTTATTTTTTACAGTGACTGGTATGTGGGCAAAACATTTGAGTACATCATTTCCAGGTTTTATAAACTCTGATCAACATTTTTCAATAATTTGTGACATTTTACAGACCAAACAAAATATTAATTGACAGATTAATTGATTATGAAAATAATCATAATAATAGTTGCATAATAAGCTAAATAATCTCCCACTAATTTAGAAAAACAACTATTAAAAAGAAACCATCTTCTTAATTAACCCTTTTTCAAATATCAACCAAGTAATAACCCAACAAGAAAATTTCTAAGAGCTAAATAAAAAAGGTTACAATGTTGTTGCTCCCTAGGAAAGTGAGAAATGATGAAATACAGTAAACTTGCTCTGGGGTGGTTTTGAAAGGCTTTACAATAAAGGTCAGAGTATGGGTGTACTCAAACTCAGAATTTGTGGGTCGAGAGATCTGTTATGCTGGTTTTCTGTGGAACAAATTAATGAAAGCATAGGGACAAATTGTGTCTCATTTGTGCCAAATATAGCATTTTAAGAATCTTATTGTAGCAGAATTTAGCTGTGATATTAATGATGCATCATCACCACTCCAGGGCTCAAAAGCGGCTTGAATTTTTAATAATGACAATATATATATAAAAGCTTTTTTTTAAAAGTTTAACTCTACATTGCATAGATAAAAAAACTGACAGATTTTTGTTTTTTCTTTGCCAACAGAAGATTTTATGAATTGATAATGAAAACTGCGGTATTTTTAATGCTCTGTAATTATTATAATAAGATAATTCCAAATTGTGTAAGTTACAGTTAATAACATATTATTATGTACATGTATGGCATAATGCCCAGAGCAACTGTGGTGAAGAAGTAATGCATGTTTTGCTCATTTATGTTTTCATCATGTTTCATTTCATTTCATTATGTTTTTGACAGACTGTAACCCTTTCGGCATTTGAGGTCTTTCACAAAATACTCATGAATATATTCAAATAAGAGTAATTTTGTTTCATTTTCATACAATGATTTGATTTACATTGTTAATGCTTTTTTGTTTGTTTGTTTGTTTATGCTGTTGATGATGTACCACACAAACCTCCAGAAGCTTTACCACACCATCAACTCAAACCTGAATCTACATGTCATGATGCATTTATGAAGTAATTAGTCATGTGGTCTCTTTAGTTAATTTTTGTTAGTCATTTAGCAGGAGTTTAAGTGGCTTATCTAACAGTGAGCCATCAAAATTGCAGGTGAATGGGTTTATGCTTTATTCAATGCATTTAAAAAGTAGCAAATTTTAAAGCCCTGACTGATCATCCGTTCCTAAAAGATTATTGTAATAAAAGAAAGAACAGTAATGATGAGCATGAATCAACTCAGGCAGATGGAGCATCTACAGAAGATTCAGATAAAAATGAACAGGAAAAATGGATGAGCAGACATATGGAAGTCAGTGATTGTTCTCCAACCCACAGATGGTTCTCCAGTCTCAAACATGGTTTGATGACAGCCAAACCGCAGACAGATCCACTGAGCATGACTTCCTCTGAACAAAGTATTCAGTGTGGGTACATGCGTTTCTGTCTGGCTAATTTACCCGGTCCACTCAATCATGTTTAAAGTCTGTCATGCACTGAAACACTGAAAAGATGGCTTTCCGGTGCTCAGAGACTGGAGGCTGCCATAGGGTGTGAGGCAGACTTCACAGAGAGCTTTTTTCCACTTTCATCACCATGGATGACAAACTGTAGGAGCCTCTGCACCACCTTTGACTTTGTGACTTCAAAGATCTCTCTGGCCTTTGGCTGCAGTGCAATCTGGCAGCTATCACTTTCACAGTATGTGGGGATTATCACCTGCCAGTAAAGCAGGAAGTACTGTATATCTAACACCCAAAACACAACCCCCATCCTTCCCAAACACACACAAACACACCCCCGACACACACACTTTTTGTGACCCATTATACACAACCCTAAGGAGAAAAAAAAAACCTCACCTTACGAATAGTGCACAGAGCAGACACAAGACTGTGTGTGCATTAAAGGAAGAAAAGAGGTCACAGGTAGAGATCACAGAAGCAGCACGCCATACTTGAACTAACATGAAAAGAGAAAAACCTCAGTGTTAAGTGGGCAGAGTTGACAACAGTAACCTCAAACGCTTATTTCTGGAGGAGCATCTCTCAATATCCCTCAGTCCTTTTCATTTCAAAGTGTCCTCCTGTGTTGTTAGTGGGTTTTTAAGTCTGGAGGTCTTTTGGTCTGAGAGTAGAAACACTGTGTATGTGTGTGTGAGAGAGAGAGTGCGTGTGCATGTGCGTGTGGACAAAGAAAGCAAAGTGAATTAATTTCTGCCACTACAGATATTGTCTATCTGTTATCATGTAATGAAAGGAATGACAGTCAGTGTTTTGCAATGACTTACAACAGCAGGAATTATTAAGCGGAAACCCATTTACAGTTTTGCTGACACTGCAGTCTTTTCATCACAGCCAAACAAATAAGTGCTCTGTCTCTTAATGTGATTGTGGCTGCATAATTTTATGTAATTCATCTGCAGATTGTATGTAGGTAGAGTAGATCACTCCACAACTCTCCCAGTCCATGAGCTGAATACTTGGACTAATGTAGACACTGAACCCCAATTTCCCTCACAGTTGTGTGTGAATAACGTGTGAATGGGTTGATGGCAAAACTGTAACATAGAGTGCTTTCAGTAGTTAAAGCAGAGCACAGTAAATCATTTTAAAATATCAGTATAATAACAGTGAAATGGTTGTAGGGCTGTCAATGTTAATAGTGATTAAGTAAGAACTGATTTATCGATGCATTTTTTAATTATTTTTTTTTCATTTAAATCACATCAATCACCTGTAGCGTATTGCATATCATGTTTGAGCACAGACTGTGTCGGAGCCGCTTGCTCAGAGAGAGTGAAGGCAGACGGAGGGTCAGTTGGTGTCATACTTGCAAAAACAGCTGATTGTCATTATGAAGTGTATGCAAATAAAAAAAAAAAGACAATCGCTTGGTCAGAATGTGAAACAAATAAATATTAAAGGCAGCAGACCTATATTGAGATATTGTGACAAATAATTCTGCTGCCTCTCTGTGTCACAGTATCACTCTGCCTCATTTCTGCTGAACCCCGATACACGTCCTGCATAAAACTAAGAAGGAAACTAACCTGGAACTGAAATGCTGCTGCATTAACATTCCAGAAGTAGACACTGTGTTCCCTCAGGCCTGGTGCACTTCATTTTCCTTGAAATAATCAAATAAATCTTAAAGTCAAGTTCATGAACTTTCTTTTTATTCATTTGGTTTAATTTTTACCAATTTTACAGTTAGACATAGACACAGTAGTGTCTTTTTCCATGCACCATTGTTTCAGGTGCTACGGATTAATGAAGGGGAGTAAATCAATTTGAACAGGAGGGAAATCACTTTGGAGATCTTGTTTTCTTTTAAGCTGAGTCTTATATATTTGGATTAAAAGCATATTTTCCCTCAGAAGAAAAATGGCTGAACACGATTCACATACTGCATATGAATTCCATTCTCAAGAACTGAAAGTACTTGACCTTAAATATAAAGATCTATTTCAAACTGGCTGAAGACAACCTAATTCAAAAGATGTGCATGTGTTGATAACGCATCATGAGGTACTTTCAAGGAATATTTACTAGGCAATGTTAATTTTGTTCTAATGTGATTGACAGTGTTGGAGGGGCATGCAGTGCAGTGGTGGAATCAAAAAGCTTTTAAAAACATAATAGCAAGCTTTAACAAAAAAAAAAATATGGACACATTTAAATGCACCATTGTGATTTACTTGCAATGTAAAGGATGTGTTCAGCAATGTCTCTTTCACACACAATGTCTTTCCATATCTGTGCTAACGCTTCTGACATCAATAACTGTGTCAAAGTGAGATGCAAGAAGGGCAAATTATCATAATAAAAATGTGCCCTTTTCCATCCGCAGCACCTGCACATGTACAGTATGTCAATATCTGAAACCAAAATATTACTCAGGCAGCCTAGAGAATTCTCAAGGTCCCAATTAGAGAAGACTGGACACCCTCGACTTTTGGGGAACTGCTTTGCAATTTAAGCAGATAAGAGTGTTTACTGGCTGGTCCCAGTGGTGGGGGATTAAAGCACAGCAATGGACACAGAAGCAGCTCAAAGATACCACTTAGTTGAAACTGCCTGCACAGATTTCTCTGTGTGATATCGTACACGGAACACTTGACATGAGAGATTTATTTGTAGCAGAAGGAGCTGTTGTCTTGGGAATTGTCATGGACTGAGTCCAGTCAAGCAAGAACAGCGCAAATACATGTGTTATTAAATGTTAGAATGGATTTCTCTAATTTGTTCGCTGGGACATTTGTGTATATAGCGGGAAAAGTAATAATTGGTGTGACAGTCAACTTTGTTTTATAGTAGACAAACATTTATTAAAACCAGGTCAATTAGATTGCAGTCAAAAATACAAATATAAGGAGAAAACAAGCACTGGTAATTTAAACATAAACCAGAAGCAAAGTGATCAAAAATAGATTTCAATTTGTTTGTTGACTCTCCACAAACAAATGCAGCCCCATTTTAAAGCTAGCCATTGCCACTCTGTGTTGATATTAAATGTGTGGATGAACAGTCCAGTTTGAAGCCTGTAACCCTGTGCTCAGCTTACAAGTACTCCTGTTGAATAGATCCACAGGAGCTGAAAATGTAAAAAAAACACTATTTTGCACTTGGTGCTTTACTTGACCTATGCATGCAAACACAGCAGTGGCTTAGGAGGCAGGTAGGATGACTTGGAACAAGCATTAATGCATTTGGAATCAAAAGCTGAATCTGAGAGTTTCCTGTGATGAAGCTGTAATACTGACATACAGTATGTATGCTCTAAAACAGTGGTTCTCCAACTTTTTAAACCACCTTAAAGGGATACTATTACCATGTCTGTGAAGAGTCTCAGTCATCCAGGTCATGGTATCCAAAAGTGTAGCAACAAAAAAGGCAACTGGACTTAGTTGAATTCAACTAAGTCCAGTTGCCTTTTTTTGTTGCTACACTTTTGAATGCTATTACCACCAATGTTAAAATACAGTGGTGTAAATAGGCAGAGCAAAGCTACGGACCTTTCCCAGGAGGCAGATTTATTCCCAGTAAGATCATTTGTTCTCTCATCACCCTCCTCTTCCTCACATATTCTTCAGACACTGGTATAGCAAAATTGGATTAAAATGAGTGAGAGATAAGGTGACTCTTATTATTATATTATTCATTATAGTGTTTTGTTTCTATTTTCTATGCACTCCAGTCAAAATTCCTCAGCTCCACTCTGATCACATACTCTGGTACATACAGTAGAACAGTATTTCTGATTTTCCTCCAAGTGCCACCAGAGGAAGCTCACGTACCACTGGTGGTACACGTACTACAGTTTGAGAACCATCTAAAAATCATCTACACTTGTAGGTTAATGAATTCTTGAGTGCAGAAAGTGAAGGTACATGTCTTCTCAGTTCACAGATGCCTCAAAAAACAGCCACACATGAATCGTATGACTCACATGATTTTGCATTCACAGATTTCTCACTGAGCAACAGTTACACAGAAATGAATGATGATGATGATGATGACACAGAATGTGACACAGGTTATGAGGATTTGACTCAGACTCAAATCAGCCTCCTCCTTAGTACCTTGAAAAAACTCAGAACTTGAGACCAATAAAACCTTTAACAGAGGTCACTGGCTAAAAGGAGGACAGTGTGTACCTGTGGTGGGTATACACCGGCCTGTATTGTTTCTGATATATTATTTGGATTTACATCTGATGAAGGTCATAGACACAAGTTCATTTTTTTCAGTTTTGGCCTGAGGAGAGTGGCAGCTCCTTTCTGTAAAATAATTTTCAGGAGGCTACAACCACAGACTAGCAAGCAGAATACAGATGCATAGCCAGTGAGGGAAAGCAAAGAAAAAGACACAAAAATTAATTGCCCATCCAAATTCTTAACAACTGTAGCCATAAAGTTTCCAAGGCACACAGATTAATAGTCGCCACAAAATGTCCTGCATTTTTTGACCAATCACATTTCAGTCATACAATATACAAACTTGATACAAACTTTATACTTGATGCACATCAGGTTGCTGATTACAATTGTGGATGTTTTTTAGTCTTGGTTAGGGTTCCACTTTAAAATAATTTTACCTCATGTGAGAAAGAGTGTTCACTATTAATCTGTGTACTGTATATCAGGAAATAGTGGCAACAACATTTAATTAAATGTAGATATTTTTTACAACTCATTTCACTGACTGTTGTAAAGGTAATGTTCAATGAAAACCAATTTAAAATCGTATTACATTAGTTATATAATTATTCCTATTCAAACAATTGCTGTTGTCAACTTGCAATAATGCATTGCAGCACATAGACTTAATTCAATTAAATTCAATTTTATTTGTATAGCGCCAAATCACAACATACATTATCTCAAGGCACTGTACATAGTAAGGCCAAAACCTTCACAATATTACAGAGAGAAAAGAAACCCAACAGTTCACACAATGAGCAAGCACTAGACATCAGTGGAGAGAAAAAACTCCCTTTTAACAGGAAGAAATCTGTGAAGATGAGAAGAAGATGTGCGGTCATCTGCCTCGACCGGTTGGGG
>JAFBJR010000058.1:6761355-6766355 GCA_016785285.1 Brachirus orientalis
GTATATTTACTGTACAATTATTCCTAAAAAGTGTTGAATGAGTGGTGAAGTTAGGAAAATCATATCAAAGCCTAGAGGAAATATAACCCCCCACCCCACTTCCCGCACACTCCCCACAACCACAAAAATCTTGATTACTAAATAGCTATAATGTTAGGAATTGGAGGCTGTACTTCAGCTCAAGGCAAAAAGACAGTGACAGTGACCTTCAGCCAAACCAGAATGTGTCATTAAATATTAATCATACTGGATTCTATAATATTGACAGTGCAACTCATTTCAGTTCAGAATAAACTACATCCTCGAAGGTCTGCTGCATGAATGGAGCCTTTTTGTGATCACAGGGAAAACTTCTCCCTGGGGCACCTGATATTTCAGAGGGTTTCCCCGCTTAAACATAAAGGAAAAATTGTGAAGATAAAAAGGAAAAACAAAAAGTAAATCTGCCTTCCTATCCCGGATAATGCTATTTGAACAGAAAGAGACTCAGTCATTCATTGCAAACTGAAGCAAGATGTTTCCTTCGTTTCAAACAGTGTCTATAAGCTTAGTAAAGTAATTAAATAAGTAAAATATAAATTAAAAAAATAAAATAAGCATCACGTGATGTGTGCAATAAAGACTCAAGTTTATGTTCATAAAAGTAACTGCACTGAAAGAAAACTCACCGTTTTGCTCCTTTACACTTGGAAGGTGTAATTTGGTGACATGACTTGATTCAGCTTCCGAGCCATATTTTTGGAGAAGCGATGCAAGAAGGAATAATAATGGAAGGATCATTTGGATGAGTGGTGGCTGGCGATCACAAAGCGCTGTAGACGGGATGGTTTATATCACCACACGCACGCGTCGTTTACAGGACACCAGTGCTGCTTTGGGCACATTTGGAGATTATAAAAGCAGAGTAGAATCCACATAATCTTAACCATCAGTCCTGGAGAAAAGTTAAGTTTTTAATTAAGACTAACCCTCTTTCAGAGCTGCCAGACTTGACGCTGCTGCTGCGCAATGCCAGTGCGCACCTGTTGGTTCTGTGAAACGTTGGATACTGGGTTGGACAAAGTTGTTTTTTTAAGTAATGATAATCCAGGGATTAGTTGTATAAGCGTCCGACCGATGGCATATCATCTATAACACGAGATCATTAGAAATGCTGAGACGCATTTTGGATAGAACCATGTGTTCTCGGTGCGCAATCACCGCCGTCTGAGTAAATCCCCACAGATCTTTACGCATTACAGAAAAACCTCACACGCAGACACAGCGAGGGAGTCCAGCAACATGATACAGTCTGAAACTATGCGCAACCACGAGTTCTGTTGTCTGGCGAGCTCTCGAGTCATAACTTGGTGGAGAGTGAGTGAGATGAAACATCGCTGCGCGCCCTGGGTTGGGTTTGAAGAGTGTCAACTGACGGCACAGCAGGTGCTATACATAAAGTACAACTTCACAGCCGAGGAAACTCCCCAGGATGTTAACTATTCCGTTGCTGCCTTGTCCAGTGAGGCATTTTCTACACTGAGTTACAAAATGGCAAATCTCCACTTGCTGCAAACAGTTACCAGGAGATGCATCAGCATCTTCAGACAAACGCAGATTAGAGCAGATCATTACACTCTGTTATAAAAGATACTTCATGTAGGAGACAATTCTTGTTTTACCCAAAATAATAAAAATACATTTAACATTCAAACAGCAGATTAGATGAGTGAATTTTGAGATTTTGCAGATCAGTAAAAAAAAAAAAATATCACTACAAAAAAGGAAAACATTTGGAAAGTAAAATACATGTGAATGTACCTCTTTGCATTTGCTGCTGCCAGAAATAAGCATAATGAGAGTTGTTTTATTCTAGTAGATGAATTTGTGATTGTAAAGAAAATGTGTATCTTCCTCATGCATTTACACATGCAAAGAAACAACTCAGAGTTTGTCTGCTCCTTACTGTAGAGTTAACTAATGTGGCCAACATGGAGAAAGGCACTTAAACACAGCGGAAATCACTCATGTACATACATCAGTTTCTCCTGTTGTTTCAATAATACCTTTTTTGTGTCTGACTCATTCTATTAGGTTAGAACATTGTGGCCCTTGTGGCCATCATGGTCCATTAAAGTTATACATGGTTAAACAATGGAATCCAGAGTATATACACACTGGGACCTGCGTGATTCAAGAGGAAAGTTTCCTTAAGAAAATATGCCTAACTAAGCTCCTTTTAACCATGGAGTGATTGTGTAAACCCTTGATTCATTCTTCTAAAGTAAAGTTGAAAGATTAATGCATTCCCACGCAAAACTTTTCAACACATTGTTGAGCATTCACCCTAAATGTTTCTGTGGAAGGAAATGTTTAAAGGCATCTCAATTTGTCATATCAAAGCAGAGACACCACTTGGAACAATACTCCCTCCTGTTCCCAATTTCCTCTTCTCCCTGGCACACTGTTATACCTCATCAGCCGCTTTTCATGTGGTCCCTCCCATCCCATTGTTGGCTAAATCCACAAGTGTATTCCCCAGTCGTATGGTGAGTCTGCTGCAGCACAGACACAACAATCAAAGGAGAGCTGGAGACATATTGAAGCCATTGAGTCAGACACATGATGCAATGCTGCAGCAATTTACCCCCAGTCTCACATAGCTGGGAAACCACCACCTCAAAGAAAGTGCAGAGCAGCCATCTTGCTAGCATCAAGGTATGAAGGGAGGTTTTTGTGGTTATAATCAAAGCTAATGGTTGAGAAAGGAAGGCATAAGGCATTGATACAGTCATTTCATACAAGTGTTGCCCCTGTGGAGAAGGGCATATAGAGGTCTTCTTGTGCCTGCTGCTAAGGCCAGGGCCCTTTGTGTAAAGGAGAGTATCACATTCCAGCCCTGCAAGGGCCTGCAGCAGATGTCAGCACTTCACTTTGTGGAATCCCTCTCCCTTTTGCACACACAGTCACACACACACATTCAGCCCTTGAGGTTTTGTCTGTAAAAGCTGCATGGGTATTTTGTCTCATTGTCCACATTTGATTGCTGCTTCCATGGTGGTCCTGTGAAATGCGAAGGCTTTGATACAAAGAAATATAATAAACAGAGGAAATTAGAAACAAGCAGACCTTTTGGGTCATGGCTAACACACGGAGACATGCCAGCCAGTGGGACTCTGGGTCCACCAAGCAGACTGGAGATGGAAATGTATACAACAGTGAGTTCACAGTTGTTGGCTCACTGCAAAATCCCATTTGACTTGCTTGGATTTTTTGGAAAGAGATACTGTCAAACAAACTAATGCCTTCTCCCAAACAGTTTGAATTACGTGATGCATTTCTCACAGTATCTGTCTCCAGTTTTGTTCCAGGTGAAATGAATAGAAACACAGTGGAGCAGACAAATCAAGACTGAACCTCATTATTGCATGTTGAAGAAAACATCTTTGAGATGACTTCATTTAAATGGTAAAACTGTTCTTGACTTGCAACAGCAGTATCTTGTTGCTGTGATGTTGATCATTTTTGTGATTTTCACTCTAGGTAGAATTTTTTATTTTAGTTCCATTCTTATAGGCTTTTCATCATTGTGTCTCATACACTCATATCAGTGCTGTTCTGTGGGTGTTAAACGTTTATGCTTAAACGTGAGATCTGGAAAGTGTGGCACCTCAGTGTTGAATTGCCCCTAGTTGCACTTGGCTTTGAAACCAGAGCCCCCTGGTGGTGCCCCTCAGGGCTACAGCCTGACTCCTGCCCCCCAGAACACTTGTTGATGCATCTGCATTAAGTGGTGTGCTTTGATTCCAGCCCGGAGTAAAGCGAGCATGCAGTATTTCAAATAAATCCTACCCATGCTCTCTTCTAATGGGATCATCCATCCAACCAACCACTTTCTAATGTGTTTTTTTCTGCTTGTAGCACATTTGATTTCCTCCTCCAATGCATTATCACAGTATAGAGAAGTGGACCATTTGATTAGTCCCCTGTTTGTTCAGTCTGAATGGGCTTCTTATTATTTGCAGAGTAGTTAAGTAGCTTCTTAACCAGGGTTTTCATTAATTACCTAAATGGCTAATTATCTGAAAAATGTGTAAACATGTAGGTTGTCTCAACAGTAATATAATATAATATAATATAATATAATATAATATAATATAATATAATATAATATAATATAATATAATTATTTAATCTGTAATATTTTATAAGTATTTATATGTAGTTTAATGGAAAAATAAAGAGGAAAAAGGAAAAATGTATGGCCTCAAACCGACCACACAGTAAAATTTTCAATTTAGGACTAATGTTCTACAGTATATCTGAAAAATGAACTTTTGTTAATGATTTCACCTCTTACTTTATGTATGAATCTTATATACAGCAAGGTTGTCTGTGCGATTCAAAGGTTAAGTGTGTATGTTCTTCTGCCTTGTATCTTTGTATCTTTCCAACTCAGGGACTGAATGGCAGCTTGATGTTATGCTGTTAATGTTTTGATTCAGTGCAGTGTGGAGTGTGACATCACAAGGTAACAAGTGCTTCTGGCTCATTTCAAGACTTTGAGGTGAGATTGAAGCATAATGGTGTTGTGCTGTAGCCATAAAAACATACACTAATTAATTTCATTGTTTGCTGAACTCCGTTCAACTGAAGTTCTCCTGTTATATCTGTGACAGTGACAGACTCCTGCCTGTTCTTGCTGCTCAGTAAATGAGACATGACGCTGTTTGTAGTGTAGCTGGACTGAACCTGGTTTGAACTCCGGAGTTTCATTGTAGCATAGAAATGAAATATTTAAAGTGGAGGGAAAAAATAATCTCAAGTTGTTTTAACAATTCAACAGTTCATCCAATAAAAGAAAAAACACTATACATGCATGATAAATTTCAAAAAGAACCTGTCATATCATTCAGTGTACAGGCTTAAAAATTGGTTGGACATGTCATTTTGGAAAGAATCTTTTCATTCCTTGAGGATTTCCCTCCTCGCGTAGAGAGAAGTTGAAAAAATACTGAGGA
>JAFBJR010000058.1:6771355-6813563 GCA_016785285.1 Brachirus orientalis
TTTGGTACTGTGTGGTTTCAAATTTGCTGTTGATGTTGAAAGTATATTTTTAAGGGGGACACCAGAAAGAGTAGCTGAGTTTAAGGGCAAAGCAAATAAATAAACAAACAATTAAAATGTACTCAGAGCAACCTGCAAACAAAATTCATCTCAAATCAGTTTTATTTGTAAAGTGCAAAATCATATCACTAGTCATGAAAGAACACTGTGGTGTAGTCCAGGTCTAGGTTTTTAATCATTATAACTTATATAACATATACGCACAATTTAAAATTCCATTCAGCTGCAAGTACATGCATCAAAGGCTAAAGTCTGGATACTTAATCAAAGTATGCTGGAGATTAGGTGTTTGTCATAAAACTAATGGAGAATCAGTAGAAATGAAATAGGTGCATCATTTGGAAAAGAAAATTCATACTGTATTTGCATTCAGCTTATACATTAATGCAGTTCTTTGGGCCCAGCAACAATTAATCAACGTGTTCACAAATTGATTGCAAAACCTTTGCTGGTTCTGGACTGTGTCATGTAATAAATTTTGTCTTCATCTTTTGTGAGATTAACAAAATAAAGGACAAATATATATATATATATTAAAATATTACATTTTATAAATCCAAGAGGACTGTGCCAAAAAAAAGTTTGGTCAATTGGTGACATTTTTGCTTCTCTTCCTTTCTATCCCTATATGGTCAAACACAAAAATGTGTTGTATGCAGAAATATGTGAGAGAAGATGGGATATTGTAGGCCAGATAAGATAAGAAATTATTTCCAATAAATAATGTGGTCAGAGTTTCACCATTCCCTCAGTTACTACCATTTCTGTAGGGAAGTTCCAAGTTGATAAAGTGATATTGACTTAGTTTAGGGCAAAGGTGTTTGAGGTATTTGCATGTACAGGAAAGTGTTGAACTGTGGTAACAAATTCTGCCAGAGAACATGATGATCAGTGGGCTGGTGAGAACAGACATGTTTACTGGGACAAGGCAATAGGAAAGAGAAGGAAAGAGTCTCTGTCTAGACAATAAATTGCTCCAGTTAATATACATTTGTGCCTCTATGTGTGTGTGTCCCTGTCCCTATGCAATGAAAGGACAATGCTTTCCTAGATGGAGGGATGATTCACACAGGTACTAACGCTGCTCTGTGATTAATGGGCCCTATCAAGAAACGCAAAGACACACTGCTTGTGAAGGGAAGTGTGCATTTGTACGTGTGTTTGTAGTGTTTTTTTTTTTTTTTTTACTGTAGCATTATCTCGTTTGGTTTTGAATTTGCAGATTGAACATCATTCTAGACCAAACCAAGAACTGCGATAGATAACACATTATTGAAGCTTCTCTTTGCAGGATAGTGAAGGACATGTAGGTAGTATTTATTTCAGCCATTCCTTTAGCGGTCACATTCACCTGACAAGTCCTGGATGACCATTGGTATTCAGGTGCTTCACTCCACTGATTGGATTTATGCTTGAACTTGTTCTGCTTGATTAAACCTTGTCAGATTGATTAATTCACAATTCAGATGTTCACTGTATGTGACACGCATGCAGAGAAAATGGGAATGCATCATATCAGACACAGTGGTCAGAAGAAATAGATAAAGCACTGATGATGATTATTTATACTGCAACCCAAGGTCACGTCTTAAGCAGTCACTATACTCTGTCACTTGTATAAAAAAATGCTAAGATTTGTTGAATGTGATGAGAAAACAATTTGTGATGAGATTTTAAACACCACCATTAAGCTTTGGTAATTTAAAATCAATCCCTTCTTTTCTTCATTTGAACAGCATGTTTTCCTGTCTACAAGCTCAACTGAGTAGCAGAATGGGCTTCAAGAAGCTCATTATCTTCCTCCTGGTTCTGTCGCTTTGTCTAGAGGGAGGCTCAGCCAAAGAAAAAGGAACAAAGAAGGGGAAAAAGAAAGGGAAGCAGGTTTACTGTCCATCGTAAGTATGGGATTATTATAATGTAACTTAGCTTAAAAAAATGTTTTCCATCCATCCATCCATCTGCTTGTCAATTTAACATGGGACCAGATGCAGCCAGGACAAGCTGATCACAGGGCCAACATAAAGAGACAAGCACTGACAGATGATCGAGTCTCCAGTTAACCTAAATCCAATCTACGTGTTTTTGGAAGAAGTCCGAGAAAACCCACACATTAGTGAGGGAATATGAAAAACTTATTAAGACCTGGAGTGAGCATCTGTCCTGAGTGATCTGACCACATCCAGATTAAGCTAGGTGCAGGTCTGAACAATTCCAATGTGTCCTCAGATCTGATAGAAACCACATTTGGAGGTGGTTTGGCGACATATATATACTGTATACACATCCCTGAAGTGCATGAAAAGAAGAGATCACCTCCTCAGCTGACTTCCTCTGATCTTTTCAGTTTGTTGTTCTTTTTCTTTACACTAAACTGAGCTGACATGTTCATTTATACGTAGCCAGTGCCACATTTTACGACTCATCTACACAAGATGTCTTTTTGGTTAAAACTTATTTAAGGTTTAATTCACTTGAACTCCTGTCATCTCTTTTCTTTTTCCTCTCTTTCACTAACGTGCACAGATACATACACTTGGGTTTACTAACACACTGATAGTCGACACATCTGTACAGTCAGACTTGTTACCAGCATCATTTACCAACACATTCAGGTTGGATTTCAATAGGTGTGAACAATTGCACTATATACCACGGGATTGGATCACTGAAGACAGATGTTAATAAGAGGTCTGGATGGAGCCACGTGGAGAATATGTATACTTGACATAGAAAAGCCCAGGTCAGTTTGCTTTCAAACCGAGAAACCTTCGTGCTTTGAGGCACCCGTGCTAACTGCTGCACTGCCGTTCTGCCTTCAGGTTTCATTATGGTTAATTATAACAGATTTTCCAACCCTGAATGACATCACAAGGGTTGCTTTCCTTGACTCATGTAGTCCCCCTTTAATGTGCCTTTGAGGTGCCCTTAGCATATATTGGCAGACAAGCTCTCATTTTAAGCCCAAACTTATTTGTGTAACACCTAATAAAGAGATGTTATCTTCTGATTTACCACAGAGTTAAGCTCTCACACATGCTCCAATGTATTCAAACAGGATTACTAGACTTTCCAGATTGATCCTAATCTATTAAAAAAAACTAAAAGTGTGATGTTACCATATTCATTTTTTCACCACTTATAACTTTAGTGTTTGTTAAATGGCTGTAGGTGATTTGCAATGAGAGCACTGCAAATGAGTGTAAAAATGGATATGGAGTCAAGTGATGTTTAAACTAGAAAAGTTAAACTAAACATTCTTAGAAACTATAGACAAATGGACTGGATTATTTGAAGCTTTACCTCACTTTTTAATTTTAACATAATTAAAATGTGTGCCAAGTGACTAATGTGTCAATGATAAGAAGGAAAGAGATTGGTGTCACTGCTTTGACGTGAAAAGTGTGTGAATGTTAATCTATGCTTTTTGGCTGTGATAGATTTTGTGTGTGTGTTATCTGTTTTCTCTCTACTTTCTTGTCATAGGCCTCAGTTCAAGGACTGCTACATGATTAAGTGTTTCTGTGTGTGCGGATGGTTTCACATACTGATCCTTAGTTTTATTTCATATTGCTGCAGAAGGATATGCTATGCTTGACCTTCAGAACGGATTATTTGAAAGTTTGGTTTTTAGCTTCTTGATCAACACAGGAGCTTGGAAAGTGAAAAGCTGTTTTTTACTGTATTTTCACCTCGACTGCCAAACACATTGTGTTGTGTACATGTTACAACAGAATGAATGTCAGTACTTCCTGATGTGTTTACAAAGTGTCCTTTGTATTGATGAATTGGAGAGCTGCAGGGAATTCCTCCTTAAAGCTGGTGTAGGCGTCATATTTTGGCATTAATAAGCAATAGTTCTATATAATAACCTTATCAAGTTGCAAACCAAGTAATCAAAGAGGAAAGCCAACTTCTGCACCTATAGGCTCTCCTTTTGGCCCTGAGGGAATATGACCATTGACTTTGAACAATGAACACTACCAATGGCGTAAAGCTGTCAACAAGAAAAAAAAGGAATCTAAAAATAAAGTTGTAAATACTGCATAACATCAATATCAGCTAAGCATTTCAGGGATGGAATGGACCTGTTACGCATGAAGCACATGCATCTGTCTATGCATTTTCATTGGAAGGGACTCAGGAAAGAAAGCTGTGTTCACAAAAAATGTTTTTTCCTCATCCTTCCATCCTCAGCTTTAAAGTACACTAGTACCGCACAACACTGGAAGTAATCATCTCATAAAGAATGTCATATCCTGGAGTGTCCATTGTTTCTAGTATGTGTTGAAGAGCTGCCCCCTCTGCCTCCTTAAATAGTAACAAATGGCTCCAATTTGAAACTTGCTTGATGTAGTCCCATAGTTGGCAAGTCTAAGCTGTGTGACATCTTTTGTGTATAGTGCTGTGGATCAAGCAACCACTTGGTTCCAGATTAGTTGTTATGTTTGATTTTGTTAATAGTCTGTTCATGGAGATCAGGAGAGAGAGAGAGAAAAAGAGGTTTAGTAGATGGAAATTATGTTTTTCAGTTGATCACAGGAACTGAACAACATACATGCACTATGCAGCATTCCCACCGATCACTTTGACTCATCCTAAGTCCATGCTAAGGTTTACATAATGATATATAAAGTGCTCTGAGGGGAGGAAATTCTTTGGCAGGAGATTTCACTGCCACCCACAAGGAGGCTTTCTTACTTCTTCTTGCCATTGTTTGATTCAACATTTCTGAAAAATGCTAGGTTATGTTGTGGTGCTAATTTGTAGTATGCAGCTGTATTTTGTTATGGTTGAAAAAAAGATTTTGCTTTGGTCTTGAAGAAAATGCACTCGCAAAGACTTACTGTTCGTCTTGACAAGTCATTTATACTTTTTGCCACCCACACGGCAGATCAGTTGACTATATGGTAGTAATAAGGTAACCGGGTATCCTGGGGTATTTAAAAATATGCACCATGTAAATTAAAAAAACAAACAAACACAAAAAAAAAAAAAGACCATAGACATTTTGATTTGTTAGAAATGCTTGGCTTAATGGTGCCCTCCTTTCTGATTGTGCTTTTTAAATTTACTGTACTGTGCAAAATCTTGGGCCTCCATTACATTCATTGTTTTAGCAATGTTATAATAAACTGATCTACTTTTTTCTCAATCTCTTCATTAGACTACAACTGGAAAATACACCAAATATGTGCAAAGTATTGAAATACTCTGTTAAACCTTGATGTGGAACCCTGATAGTGTCATCATTTTTTGTCCTCCTATTTCATGGCAAAAATGGCTGCTGGGAAAAAGTTCTGTTTTATTGAAGACATGCTTGTGCAATAAACTTCACATGTTAGAATTTATCTGATTTGAAGCTTGCTGATGTAAGACCTCCTTACAGTCACATGAGTCAATGCAAAATGCTCAAGATTGCAGGATATTGTATCAGCCACAATAAAGCCAGTGGGAGACTTAAACCTTTGCAAGATACCTTGGACTCTAAAGTATTGTGCAAAAATATTCATGGGATACATTCATGGAATACTCTAAGGCTTAGATTATTCATTGAAATTATTGTATATAACATATTTAAACGTTAAATAAATTACATAGTTGACTTGAAGGTCTTGTACCCTGTGGGATAATGATCTAAAGACCTCCAAATAACATGACATTTCTAAACACTCCTTCACTCTAACAATGCCTGGGTGGTCCAAAATCTTAAAAGCTAATTTGGTAGCTCATGCAGGCTACAGTTTAATCAAGAAGTATACAGAGTTGAAGCTGGTGTATTGTACATCTGTGGTGTTCATCTGCCAGGAATGTGACCTGTTACTGTGATCGTGCCTACAGTTGTCTCTCTGTCTTTTCTGTTTGCAGACAGCTGTCATCTGAGGATCTGGCCCGAGTTCCTGCAAATTCCACCAGTAACATCTTGAACAGGTTACTGATCAGCTATGATCCCAGAATTAGACCCAACTTCAAAGGCAAGTCTCTCTCTCCCTCTTCATTCATATCTGTCTGTTTTTTAGTTTACATTTTTCCCAAAGTACATTATGTACATTATGAATTTGTATCCATTTATCCTTAGAATTGAGTGCAGGAACATATCTTTGCATAATATAAATGAGACATGAGGAAATAAATTTCTTTTTTTTTTTGCATACACTTGCATATTCAAATACATCTTGACATTGGCCCTGGTAATCAACATTTGTATTTTTTTGTCATTTCTCAAAGACATTATGGTACTGATGGATTAGTTTCCAGTCTCTAACCATGTGAATGCTGTATTTTATCTTTGACTTTACAGTGCAGGGAATGACACAATAAATGCATTAATCATGCATTCATTGTCCAGATAGAGGTGACATAGGCCAAAACATAACAGGTTGCTTGGCCAGTGCAGGGCAAACAAACTCTTAAATTCACACCTAGGGACAATTAAGATTGTCCAATTAATGCATTGTTTTGGTCAGTGGAAGGAAACCAGAGAACACAGAGAAAACCAACATGCACATGGGAGAACATGCAAACCCCAAGCAAAGGCCCTCAGTCGAATACAGTCATGATCCCAGTTAAAGTTATCAGTGTTCATCACCGCCATGTCATGATTAATCAATCAAATTTATTTTGTGTGTAGGATATATTGGCATCTAGCATTGAAGGTGCGTATTGTAACCAACCAGAAACATCATGCTTCCTGTCCAAGTATATATGAGAAACAACAGTGGCCTTTAGGTGGAATAAGCAGTCTCTAGAGCAAGTGTTTTCTAATGCCATGTACTGTATGTGCAGTAGCCTAGAATTATGTAAATATGGTGGAACCCAAAATATGTGTTAACAGACACAATGCTCAAAAGCAAATAACATGCAAACAAACGGAACCTTGTTTTAGTTCATTCAGGACAGAGTAGTCCTTACGACCCAGCTCCAAAGATTCACAGCCAGCTCACTCCATTCAATTAGTCGTGTTCCAGTCACTGCCACTCACACCAAGGCAGTCCATTTTAAAAAAACACTTTTTGAAGAGTTTTCATTTAATGTTTTCATTAAATACACTCACTAAACATTCATAACGGTAGGAAAAAACGTAAATGAACCTTGGACTTTGTAACCTCAACCAAATAAACCGCTGTAGATCCCCAGCTACAGTAAATCCTGCATGCTGGTTCTTTGATTATAAACACTGAATTCCTACAGCACATTGTTGTGTCTCCCATTCTTTACTGTCTGCCAAGTGTCCATCTGTGCAGTTTTTATAGTATGCTGTAAACATCACAGTATAAGGCAGTGTAGGATTTACACACAAACAGCCATAAAAACAAATCAACTGATGGGTCAGCGTTCAGGTAATTCCTCAGAAATTTTCCATCTTCTGGCACTTGAAATTAGGAGCAATATCTGGAATTTGGTGTTTGATGTGTTGTGAGCAGAATTAGTTCCTTCCTTGAACACCCGTGACTGGTCCAGTGGCCAAACATCTGCTCCTGATTTCAGGGCAGGATGAAATCTTCCCGCCCTTTCACATCCATCTCATAATCTCCAAAATCCTAAACTGTGCCTTTGGGCATTACTTTGACCAGGCTTAAAAAATGGTGAGCAGCTTTCATAGGCCATAGAGAGAATCGTAAGTAGCACTGGAAAGGTTTGTTGAATATTAATTACTATCCTTGGTTGCAGCAGTGCATTTGAGGTGTGAGCTATTTACCATCACCATATCATGGACATTAATTTGTGAATTGCTTGACAGAATTCACCGTATGAAACTCCCAAGCTTCCAGTAAACACCTCAAAGGAAAGAAATTTATTCAAAGCAGTGTGAGCAGTCTGCATTCGTCAAGGATTTTATTAGTTTATGCAAAAGGCTGAGTGGAGAGAGATGCCAATATGAATGTTTACAGCGCTAGCTTAGAAGTGGAATCGGATGCTCTTGGGAGGGCATTTTTATTGCTTTGCAATGTCGATAAAGACGTTCACAAATCGTGATCAGTAACAGAATCAATCAAATAACCAGGAACAAGAAATAAAGAAGTACATGGTTTTATGAAACATACCGACACTTACAATGAGCTACAACTGCAATGATGCCTCGTTTTCATTGCAAGGCAAGTGTGCCTCAACACAACAGTGACTCCTTCCCTCCTCTTGAATTCAGGAACACCCGTGGAGGACAGAGTCAACATTTTTATCAACAGCTTTGGCTCTATCCAGGAAACAACCATGGTAAGAATCCACCTCAGTCCCATTTATCTGACAGTATTGATAATCACTGGTAATGTCAATCAGAGGCAGTGGCTCAGAGCAGAAAACTGCTTTATCCTCGTTTTAGAAAGAATGCATGAGCATATTTTCTAGTCTGTATCAGTCCATTTAGCAGTGAATCATTAGGGAGACTGTGTTTTTCATGCCTCGTTTATCTGAATGGCATAATTGCTAATAAAAAAAAAGGTTTAAATGTAATGAATAGATTAAATTCAAGGATAAAAGTGGGTCCACTCTTGATCACCTACAAAACAATAGAAGGAAACGGTCCTGTAGGTCTTTGATGAGCCTCGTTTACCAGTGTGTTTCTGTTTAAAGCTGCTGGGAGGGGCTAATAACCTTTAATAGTCTCTCTGAATAAATGTACTCAGTCATGTGAATATTTTTCAAATAGTAATTAATGCAAAGCAGAGTGACTAAATACAGTGTGGATTCTTTGGCCTCATCAACCCCTTAATCTTGTTAAGCTTTATTATTTGCAAAAAGTCAAGAGAATGTTTAACCCAAGGATCAGGTAAAACACTACTTTTGTGATGTAATCTCTGTTAACCACATGTTTGATCAAGCACAATCTAAAAATGTATTTTTTTTTTTATTATTTTTTTTTTTTTACATGTTTTGTTTGATATCAAGAATTGAAGAAGTTTCTAATTTCCAAATAGCTACAGTTATTGTGAAATTAACATGGCCACCATAAAAACTAAGCCTCAGAAGGCTAAAAACATGCTGTGTGTAAAGTGAGGCACAAGATTAAATTTTGGCTGCAGTTCCTGTGGAGAACACCGCATTCTCCACAGGAACAGAGAGAACTTGTGAGATATTTGCCCTCAGTGTCCTGTTGCAGGTTAGTACAGTGTTTCAGTCCAAAGCTGTGATCAGTGTCTTCCACATGAGGAGTGACACTAAACAAAGCCTTAGATTATACATTCTACAATTTGGACTGCATTAAATCCCTGGATTTTATTTTCTTTTTCTTTTAGACTGCGGATCATTAAATTTTTGTTCAACGCAAAAATGTTCCAGTTAAGAGTTTTACACCAGGATATGCAGAAAATGGACACACAAACCATAAAAATGTGTTATGTGGATGGTTGAGAGAGGGTGGAAGAAATATCAGTCTGGGAGATAGAAGAGAAAGAGGGCAGAATGTGCATTTAAAATGAAGGTTACAAAGAAGTGAAGCAAAAGGAGGTGGGATACAATGTGCAGCAAGGAGATGGAAGTGCAGGAAGAGAAATGGAGACATTAATGAGAACAGAATAAGAGCAGAGAAAGTTGGAGGAAGTAGAATCAGACAGAGAAGGAATTAAATAGATTCGAAGGCTTGAAATAAAAAGGAAGCAGAGAAAAGTGCAAGAGAACGGGAAAAAAAACTCAAACCACAGAGGTACAACAGTGAGACGTAAGAGCCAAATGTGAGATGGAATGAGATGAAGGTCTCCCTGAAGGCAACCACTCACTTTCCTCTTTCACCTGGGATGCACAATAAAAGATAGGGAGAGAACATGAAAAGTTAAGCAGGTATAAAATGAATCCAGGAAAAAAAGAAGAGAGAACTGGTCATCTCTCTAACTAATTTATCACTCTGTGGGGCATCCGATCCCTGGAAATGTCTCTATTCATTTACACCTCCCTTGGCCAAACACCACCACTATGTGCTCTCTGTATATTTAACACATCTGTTTTCACTTGATGATTGCTTTTGCCAGGAGAGGATGACTAATTTGATATTGCAAGACGAAAAATAAATTGTGGTTGTGTGTGTTTTTTAAACTACTTCTCAGTTGGAGTTTTTCTCATTTACTACAGTGAGGGGCTGTGTTAAATCTCTCAGGGATCGAATGCAACACTGGCAGCTTGATAGCGAGCCAGAGGGAGGATATATATATCCTTGTCTGGTTTTCAGAGAAGGTGAAGCTGTGGGAATTGGCCTGTGTGTGTGACACACAGAGAAAAGCAGCAGGAACTCTCTATGTTGTTGCTTGAGGTATATAGTTGGACACCAGAACTCAGTTGTATGGAAATAAAAAAGATATTTAAAAAAATTGAAGAGATGGAGGGTGAGTGAGTGTTGCCTAAGCTCCTGAGCCATTTTTATATACATGGCCAAGGGGAGGGGGGCAGTGGACAGAAGAATTTGTACTTGTTAATGGTATTTATGCATATGTCAAGATATGCATTAATATGTCAGAAATTAGTAAACAGTTTTTCTCAGTTCATGGCCTTCATCACAAGTTTGAGGCCTTCTTCAAATCAGCATGAAGACAATTTTGTAAGTTCCATTTAGAGTCAAATAAACAAAAGTTTGTTTGAGGGCATGGTTGTCATGTGATAAACCACCTGCAGTCCATCAACCACCTGCAGTCCATAAACCATTGGGTTGCCACTAAATATGTGTTTGTAATAATTTAGAAAATGACATTTGTTTTGATAGATGGGTCAGCCTTTAATGTCAGACAGTAAGCATTGATCACTGAGGGCTTTTGTTTTGCTGTGTTTGATAAGTTACAGTGGGACACAAAGAGGAAGGAAGAGTAGCATTTTACATCCAAGCAATGTTTCTCCAGTGATGTAAAAGCAATGAAAACTATAATCATGTTAAAGATCACTGACAAAATCGAACATTTGAATCATTAGACTATGTAAACTGCAACAGCAATGTATTATTTTCATGCCATACTGTACATGTTTGTCAGTAGTCAAACACAAAGCCAGCCAGAGAGAGTAAGTGCATTTTCCATTCAGGTAATTTGCACATAAAAGCATATCGGATGGAAAACAAAACTATGAAAAAGCTTCCAAATATGGCATTGAAATGTTTATGCTTCATGGGGGTGGAAAAGTTGGCATATCAAATAAAAATAGATGTGATGGGTGTAATAGAAACAAATAAAATAGCCTTCTTAGGGCCAGGTCATACTTCCCACGTTCCTCGTCTGTGGAGAGTCACTTCACATTTCTACATTCATATACAAGCCAGCAGTTCTGGTAGCGGTGATTTCTCCCGATAAAAGTGGTGTTCACTGTATTGTAGTATGTGTGGGTAAATGACAGCTCTGTCAGGGTAAAATCAATAAATAGAAATATATGCCACGCAGACCCTAGCAGATCTCTGCACACAGGGCCCACGTCATACTTTCCACATCTGCATATCTTTCTGTGGTGACAGAGACTTTTGCACCACCTACTGCTTAGGTGAACTAACAAGTTAACTATAACTATATAACTATAATATTGTAGCAGTCTTTTTGTTTTCATTTTTGCTGCAAGTTCACACATAAGGACAAATAGACAAACAAATTGATGAAAAGCATTTTCATCAACTCGACATATGTGCCACAAATTAACACAACATGACCACAGACAAAATAGACACACAGGCAGAAAATATACATCACATAAAATAAATTAAGACACAAACATGCTGCAAATATACACAAAGAGGCAAAAACACTGCATATATATCAACGAAACACATCACACAATTCACAGCACATTTAAATAGACAATGGCACTGATACTACTCAGAGGATGAACGTGAAAGTTAAATTCTTACACAGAAACACTCGAATACAAACATATTCAGATACAGATGTTACTTTCTTGGCTCTATTTGCCATGTCATCTATCTTCACATTCAGCATTAACAGTCCTTCCAAGCACCTGGTCCCAGAACAGCTTGAGACCCTGAAAGAAGTCAGACACACCAACACACAAATACTTTTCTATCAACGAGCATGTGGAAATTCACTAATGAGCTCAGTAATGACGAATAAGGTGTATCACGTTTCTGTATTGATAACATTTGACACTTAGATTTTGCAGTTCCTCATCTGTAACATTCTTTACAGGTGTGATGGATAGTTTGACTTCAGCTTAAAATGGTATGATGTACTTGTAAAGAAATTTTCTTTTTTTTTTTTTTGCTTGTCACAGATGTTACAAGGAACTAAACAATGTTAACATGCAGATAGGCTAGAACTGCTGTAAACTGGAAACAGTGAAAAGAGAGGAAAACATACTGCAGTATGTTTTTATGACTCCGCAACTGTCAACAAGCAAATACATGGGGGCATTATGTTAGTATATTTTCTTTTTTTTTTTGACAGTCACAAGGCAATTGACAATTTTAGGGAATTCTTTCAAATCTGTTCAAATTTAGTGCCAGGGATGAAGCAATTAGATTTTGGTGGACAAAGATGCAGGTTTCTTCAGTTGAGCAGGTGATCTAAGGCATTAAAGAAGTATAAGCCAATACCAGGAAGAGTAACAAGATAAAAGATGGTATTGTACTGTAGTTGTTCTATAATAATCTTCCACAGAGTTATTATATCTTAAATGTTTTAAATATCTTATGACAGGGTGGAATTGCCCTTTGAAGTGTCAGATGCAGATCATCCATAATAAAAATTAAAAAAGTATTAAAAAATAAACATTCTGAGGAAATAAACATTTAATTGTATCCCCTACATAGTTCTTTTTGTCACTGCCTTGAAAGAGAACCACAGCATGTTTCCACTAGTATGAACATAACACAGACTTTAACCAAGTTGGACCATGTCTCGTCTTGAACACTAACAGGATTACAGAGTCAACATCTTCCTGCGGCAGCGTTGGAACGACCCCAGGCTGAAGTTACCACAGGACTTCAAGTCTGACTCTCTCACTGTTGATCCTAAGATGTTCAAATGTCTCTGGAAACCCGACCTTTTCTTTGCCAACGAAAAGAGTGCCAACTTCCATGATGTTACCCAGGAGAACATCCTCCTCTTCATCTTTCGTAATGGAGATGTCCTCATCAGTATGAGGTCATGGTCGAATTTTTATTTTCCTCTTGTAAAACATTATGGGTTAATTGCAGGCTATATTTGATGTGTAGCAATTCTTTGTTGAATATGGGTTTTAATAATTAACTTAAAAATGTATCAGCAGAATAGATACACCACTTACAACTGACTACTTGGGGCAAAATAAATAAATAAATAAATAAAATAACTGTGCTAGCTCCAAACAAAGTGCATACAATTAAATCAATGTTAAGAAAAGTGAAGCACAATGACAGTTCAATGTTGTCCAGTTCCATAAAATACAATTAGCCCAGAAATGCTTTAAATGTCTGAGAGGGAATTTTTTTTTAAATTTATTTATTTATTTATTTTTTTTTCAGTTTGTTTTTTTCTTTAAACTGCACTATCTCAATTAGGATTATGGCTATAGGCTGTGAGACAGTGTAATCTCTGATGATAATGAGAGTGTTGACATGCATAACATTCTGTGAAAAACAATTCATTTCCAAGGGACATGATGTTAAATAGGTTTCATATAGGTTTCAATATTCAATATAAATAAATAAATTAATAAATAAATTAAATACCTTTATTTATTTATAAAATTAATAAAGCATTAATCAAAAGCTAAAACTGTTTTTTTTTCCTTTTACCCTCTTCCAGATTGTCCATCACCCTCTCCTGCCCGCTGGATTTGACATTGTTCCCTATGGACACTCAAAGGTGTAAAATGCAACTTGAAAGCTGTGAGTCGTAATATTTCCTTAAAGAACCATACCAACTTGCACAGATGCAGTATTAACAACTAGTAATATATTTTGTGTTTTATGAAATCTTTGTCTTAGGATAATGGAAGAGTTTTCCGTTTGTTTTTAGAGGTAGATTCTAATGGTGATCATTTAGGAGTGGAATGAATCGTTGTATTTTAAGCTTGCTGTGAAAGACTGTGGTTATTGGATCTTGTTTACAAAGCAGTTTAGGTTCAAGTAATGCAAAAATAACTACAATCCATTTCTTTCTCATGCCAAAAACAACTAGGATTGAAAGCACTCTACATCTGTGACCATATATGTTTAATTTACTGTATTATACTGCGATTACAAGAAACATGCAGTACATGCATATATACAGTAATGTGTATGCATATGTGTTTTCACAACGGTTGTTGACTTTTTGTTTGACTTTACTCTTCTTTATTAAGTTGGCTACACTACAGATGACCTGCAGTTCATGTGGCAGACAGGAGACCCAGTGCAAATGGATGCCATTGCTCTGCCACAGTTTGATATAAGGCAAGAAGACATTGATTATGGGAACTGCACCAAATACTATGCAGGAACAGGTAAAGTGAATTTAACTTTTTACATTCAATGTTTTTGAAAGGACAAAATGGAAATTATAACATTTTTTATGATAAAGCAGCTTCCCCGTTTTCAGTTCATTCTTAAGTGTGAAATATTTAAATGAACTGCTTTTGTTGTTTTAACTATTCCCATTTTGACTGCACTGTTGTTCATCAATGGGTTTTTTCTTTCCACCCACTATGTTCATGTGTCTGGCACATTCACTGATTTTTATTATGTTTGTGTTGTTGTTGTTCATGACAACTCAATAACTGCTCCCCTTTTCGTATGTGAGCATAGGAACCTCTAATTAATTCCCTCTGATCTTGGTCGCAGACTTGGTTTGAGTATGTGTTTTTTTAAATCTAATTGAGGCCATATATTTTAATTTTTCTAATTATAATCCATTTTTAAGATTTTTATTATTGCACAGTGCAGTTATGTTTTAAGTTACTACATTTCCACATCACTGTTCATGACATCTGCTTTAAATCACACCATAGTAATAGTATACCCCACTTTATGGTAAATTACAAATTGGACATAAATTGAAGAAAAATAATGAAGGCAATTAAACCAATTGACATTATATATAAGTATATAAGTGAGAAATGTGTGTGTTTCAGACCTGCTTACCATCTGAAACCTTATTGCAAACAAAAAGGTGTTGCCCCCAATGGTCATTCAAGAGAATACAGGTTTGAGTCACTTCCGCTTTGGACTCACTTTCCAGACCTGGAGAATGTTATATGCATCCAGTTATCAACAATGTTTTGCTGTGAGAAACCTTTAACTTTCCATTTGTGTCATAATCTGAGTTAAGTTTAGGAAAACAAATTGTGGTAGGATTTTTGCCCATGGTTAAATGAATTATGTGTTTATGTGGTGGCAAGAAGTAAGAACAGTAGCATACACAGACATGAACAACATGTCACATTGGACATTACCAGTGTCCAAGATGCTGGCACAGTGAGAAATACAAAATATTCCTAAAATAAAAGGAGTGGTGTGGTACACTCAAAAGAGTACATAAATTTGCAATGAAATAGAAAATCTCTATCAACATAAGAGAGCGAGTGACTGTGTGCTTGGGAGGCACACTGCTGGCAATGAGTCAGCCTTTTAACAGGTTGTCATGACAACCTGGCCAGACACAAAGATCACCTCTGTGTACGGCCAGTTTGAGCCTGCTCTGCAACATAGGAAGCCCTTATATGCTGTGGAAAGCTCATCCAGAAAACCTCAGGCAGATTAAATATTACTTCAGCCCATTCGCTCTACTGTCCCATTCCCATTGGACGCACCAACCAGCTTCAGAAAGCTAAACCACAACTCTGCCATACGAGGTCTGAATATATGGATAATTCCATACAGGATGAAGACCAACTAATGGAAACCATACAGTAGTTATGCAGAGATGAACTAAAATACATTGTTTAGGAGTAGCAAATTAGGATGCACTATTGTGAAGTATAATCTACCTTCTGCCAGTTGTATAATCTGCTGAATACACAGCAGACCTCAATCTGAAGCAGTGCATTTTGGGTGTTTCTTTAACAGGTCTTAGCTTTGACAAAGTTTGCTGAAATAAAGTTATAGTTCAGCCCATTGGCCTTTATTATTTTTTGTCTGTTACTGTTTTCTCTGTTACTAGTGGTGCATACAGCTGTGTTTTGCTTTGTGCTGGCCAAAAAGAGGTTGATGAAATATAGGACTTAACCGGACTCCCATCTTTCCTCTAAATGCTTGATTTGGTCAATTAAATCCACATTAAGTCAATCCAGAGCCATTTCTTTCATCTGCCTTGTTTCAGTTCAGGGGCTGAATGCTCACATTTCAGGTTCACGTATGTAGACTGACACAGGTATAATATGGTGTCATAGGAGTTTAGAGAAATTGTTTGATGTTGTGTTTATGTAATATGTACACTTTAATTATGCAACTACAGTGAAAATGATCATCTGCCACCTGGTAATTCTGAGTAGGATGTATGGGGGTTTATACAAAGTCTACTTTACCCCCCCCCCCCCTCCACAACTTATAAGGACTGCAAAATCCAATCCAATCCAATTCATGAACATCTCTACAGCAGTTCATTACTTTATATAACAGAACAAAAGAGGCTCATTTAAAATTAATCCACTGAAAGAAATGACCTAGCAGTGGGTTTAAACCTCTAACAATAATGCATTTACATTTCCGTCCTCTTTCTTTCCATTCTGCTGACAGTGGTTCATTAGTTTTGGTCTTTATAAGGATAGAAATCAATTATTAGGGAGACCCACTTTCTTGGGTTGCTTCATTTAAAATAATCCAGCTCTTGAACTATAAAACATGCTAAGTCCCTATGTTCTAAAGTATATTTGATCTCTTTAACCAGCCTCTCCTTCCTCATGCAGGGTACTACACGTGTGTAGAGGTTATTTTTACCCTAAGGCGACAGGTTGGCTTCTACATGATGGGTGTTTACGCCCCCACCCTGCTGATCGTAGTCCTCTCCTGGCTGTCCTTCTGGATCAACCCTGATGCAAGTGCTGCCAGGGTCCCCTTGGGTATGGATTATTTTAAGTCTATAGATCAGTTTCACCCTTTATCTACCCATATTTACCAATATGAAAGATCTGTAAATATTCCCTGTGCTTGTGTAACCAGTTGGATCAAAAAGGGGAGTGGGTGAGAGTGTGTATGATGTTGAGCTAATCAAGTGTGAAAACTCTTGGTAAAAACCTTGGGGAAAAGGTTTGTCAATAAAATAAAAACCTCCTTGCAGGATTTCTTTGTTTTTTGGGATCACTGACATTGTGGCCCCAATTATCTCCTTCATGACATCATCAATCACTTTGACACCATAAAGAACTTTTATCTATCAAGCATGGTGCAGTGTCCAGAGTTGGTCTGCATGTGATAAATCATCAAATATAGCTGTAATTGACAGATGGGACACATGGCTGTGGTGTATTTGGTGCAAGTAGCTCAATAGGACCTTTTGTATAGCAGCCATTTTGACATTTTGTTTTAGCAGAAAAAGGTATTTTTTCCACAGGTATTACAAATTCACATGAGCCCTGTTAAGTTCATGTAGGATAGAATAGTGCTATGGTAAATCATCATGCACATTCAGACTAAAAGGAGGCTAAATCATGACTTCAATCATTTACATTGACGTTCCTATGTAACCTGTCAAAATAGCTGTTATGCAAATGGTTTATTTTTTATGTGTAATACGTGTACTCTTATTTCTGGTTAAGTGATAAAAAATGTTAAGGTTCCGGGTCAGTCAAAAGCAAATTATGGTATGTTTTCTGTTGATCTGCCAAGTCAGTTAGTCCCATAAAATATTCCTGAAATTTAGCTTTTCTGTCAGACATGTCCTGTTTGTGCCAAAACTGAACAACATTCAGTAAAAGGAGCGTAAGTCAGGCTTAATATATGTAGGTACAAGACTTAGCTGATGTTACGGAACCAGGACTCTCCCGAGTATGTGGTTCATCTTTCTTTTGAGTGAGGGCAAGATAGATTGATCAGGAGGCAGAGGGAACCAGGAGACACTGCGGTGGCTAACGAGGCACACCTGATCCCTATTAACCCAGTTAATGAAGGGGCGTGTTGTTTTCCCAAACCAGGGAAGCACACAATGTCTGTTGCCAAAAGAAAGTCCAGATGCATTGCTGGATTGTTGACCTGAGCCTGGAGGGATTTGTCTTAGTACTGGCAGTGCTTAATTTATTTTGTGTGTTTGTTTTTGTACTGAATGACTCACAAGTAAAAATCTAATGAGTGCTTTATAGTGTTCCTCTTCATTATCATTGGCACAGTTCCAGCATTATGACCAGAAACTCTCATTGCAAAGTTTGTGTTTGCCTTCCTCGATCATTTTTCATTTCATTTAAGCAAATTGTTCTTGTCACATCTTCATTCACGTTTTCTTTTTTTGTTTTGTGTGAAACTAATATTTCCATTTGTTTTAAATGACTATTAGACTATCACCTTAATGTCTCTCATTAGTAAGCTACAGCTTAAAAAATGGAAACCTAGTGACTGTTGCTAAATTTGTTAATTAAGAAGTGCTAGGTTTCTAGCCAATATTTTCAGCTCAAACACTAATCCATTTCTCCTATTTTTTGCACATTTTTTACACAAACAGAAATAGTATTTCAGGGCAAAGACATAATTTGTGGACATGTCTTCCATACTGAATATATTGTTTATGCTTTATTCAGTTTTATCTTTGCTATAAATACAGAAAATGCTAGTTTTGCCCATGGTAGAATTGGAAAAAGCATGTGTTTACCTCCACAGTTCAAACTACATTTGTTTGTGCAGGGCTCCATGAAAGAAATCAAAACCCACTGTTATTCCACCCCTGTCATCAACTCCCTACTTTTTTTCATCCTCCCTCTAGTTATTTATCACCACTTACATCCCATCATCACTCCAACTCCACCTGGAAGCCTCCTCTGACTCCTCTAAATGGGATCAGTCCAGGTCAGTCATCACCCAGGTGTGAGACTACTCTCATTTAATGCTCTTTGTGTGTATTTGTGTCTCATGTGCCTCATGTGTACACTTGTGAATGTTCCTTGTATTCATCTAACTAGTGTGTTTTGCATGTTTTACCTTTTGTGGGTATTTTTCAATAGCATTTCTCATTTTTACATTAGAAAGGTGAGAAATGCATATTTAGCATCACATTACACTATTACTCATCTATTTTGGTTTGATGTAAAGACTGATATTTTTGGACAGCCAAATGAGATGGATAAATCTGCATTTAATGTTTTCACTGTTTATAAATGAAAGATGGCCTCCTGTGTTTAAAATTCTCTCCCGCCAGATTTATGTGAATCCATCATGTAGGTTCAGCTTGATTTGATGTGCTGAACCTTGTATGAACCCATTGTTGATGGGCGACTATGATGAAGACAAAACTCATCCACCATTCTGAAGTATTTATTGTCTCAGAAGTAGCATTACAGAGTGAAAAAAGGAGTGAAGCTCTTCATTGGTGGCCCGATGACCCCCTTAAGAGTTGCTATAGTTATTTCTGCTGTAGCATGAAACAGTTGCTGGTGTGCAGGATGAATTCCCAAACTGTAATCCTTTTGGTTATAAGAGTTTAGAAAATAATTGAAAATTAATCAGTAACTTTCTTAGATCTTGGAGATGCCCTTATATAAGAGGTGAAGCAATGGTCATACATCCTAGTTGCAGTTGTGTTTTCAGATGCTCTATGCAGTTTTCAATGACTTATTTATTGTAATTGGAGAATGACTCTCAGCATTTTGTTTACTGAGAAAATGCATTTTTTTTCCTTTCAGGTTTAGGTGGATCATATGTTCTTTTCCCAGTAAAAGCTATAAGCTGTATTTCCAGCAGGTAGCATAGTGCAGTTTAGCTTGCCATGGTATGGTTTGGTATGGTAAACCCTGATGTGGCTTGTGGGCTGGCCAGCTTCATAAATAGTATAGCATTATACTAGTATTATACAGTGTAGTTCTTCAAAATATTTAAACATTTATTTATTTATTATTCCATTCCCATTGTAGCCTAAAGTGATTATACTCTGGAAATTAATCAACAGATTGCATTGTGTTTAGCTAAACCCACTGTAATGTTACACAAAACAGAACTGTGCCAAAAGTGGGGCAGTTCATATTAATTATTTTGGTAAATAATTGAGTGACAAAGTTGTACTGCTCTAAGGAGATTTCATATCAGTTACACTCTTGTCTCAAGACCAGAGTAGCATTCCTCAACCACTGTTAGAATTTGAGGATGAAATAAGGAATAGAGAGACACAAGTGAAAGAATTCGAGGATGAAATAAGGAATAGAGAGACATAAGTGAAAGAATTTGAGGATGAAATAAGGAATAGAGAGACACAAGTGAAATAATTACTCAATTATTCAACATGCTGTTACTTTTCTGACCGACTTGGTCACTTGTCTTAATTCTTTTTGTAGGAATCCTCTCGGTGCTCTCTCTGTCTTCTGAGTGCACTTCCTTGGCTTCAGAGCTTCCCAAGGTGTCCTACGTCAAGGCCATCGATATCTGGCTCATCGCGTGCCTGCTGTTTGGTTTTGCCTCACTGGTGGAGTACGCAGTGGTTCAAGTAATGCTCAACAGCCCAAAGCGCATCGAGGCCGAGAAGGCCAGGATAGCATCCAGGGAAAAGGCTGCAGGAAGGAGCTCAGCTGCCAGAAACAACACTGTCAATGGGACAGGAGGAACACCACTTCATGTCAGCACCTTGCATGTCAGTAGATCTGGCTTGATAACTTCACTGTGTGTGTCAAAGAGTGTCGTTATTCATAGATTACAACAGTCACATCAGATTGTTGATAATCTGATCTCTAGATCCAATCATCAACAAGAGTCTTTGACATCAGACTTTGTTTCTTCCTCTTCTTGGTTTCTTCTTGGCAAAAAAAAAAAGAAAAAAAAAACTTTGAAAATGTTTCACCGTTCATTTCACCCTTCACTATAAACCAGAAGCATATTGGTGAGTGAGTGTCAAAACTAAAAACTTTCATCCCAAATGTCAAAAAAAAAGAGACAAAAACACATTTTAGTGGATCATAGAAAATCCTATCACCGCTGACATAGACACCGTTATGTATCCATTCATTTCCAGGTATTTGGACACTTTTTGAAGAACCTGAAAATTTTCAAAGTTCAGAAGAACTCCCAAGAACAAAGACAAAGTGGGTGATAAATGATTAAATTTTCATTTGGGGCAAGATTGAGGGTAGTTTAGTGATCAAGTTTCTTTCCTGTGAATTAATAATATGAACTCTTGACATTCCACCCTGCTATCAAAACTGACTACTTGTTTTCTTTCCCTATGGGAACATTGAATATTTTGCATGCAACGGCTTGAATATAAATCACTTACATCCATCCAATCAAAGGATAAATAACATTTACCTATGTAGTGATGCTACATTGCAATGATTGTGGTTTTTGTTGATTTAAGTCTTTGGAACATCGTGTGCGCCTCCGTTTATGAACACAATTCTTTGTAAGGTCTCTCCTACAGTTGTGAAGCATGCAGATTTAATCTGCACAAAATGGGAAAATCCAATTATCAAAATTGCCAGTGATTCATACACACAGCTCTGTCAGGACTCAAGTCTTGACAATCACATGCACACCAGGCATGCTGTATGTTGTGCTGCTTTTCCAGTTGTACGCCTATTTGAAATTAATTTACCTCTGCATCATAGTCCAGACCACATTTGGTTGGAGAGGATTACTTTATCCCATTGAGGTTTAATAGACTTTCTTGTCAAAACCAAATCAAAATAATGAATCTTTAATGAGGATAATGACTTCAGTGAGTAGGCATCCACGGGCTGATTAGATCCTGTTCACCCTGCAGGCCTTCAGGGAAGTCGATGAAAGGGATTTTTTTTTTTTAATGAAATTATTACATCCTTTAGCATTGTGTGTTTTGTCGGCACAGATTGTTATGTGAGTTAGCATGCATTGGGTTATATGGGTTTCAAACCTCAGATAGAAAAGCAACCTTATAAGGCAGTATCTGAGAGCATGAAGTAAATCTAATTTTGGCTGCGACGGTTTTTCTTCTGTTCTCTTCAAATAGCAGTACTTATGAGATCAAAACAGCTCAGTCAGTGTCCTCCAATCCTGATCAGCCACAGTTTTAGGGTTTAGACACTTTAAACAATCATACATGCAGCTTGAATGTGATCTCTAAGTCAGAGACATTGTTTCATACTGTGGATGCACATTTTACGTGGCTTGAGTATATGAAAACTCTAGGTTTTGCAGCCTTATGACGTGTTCATACCAAAAAAGAGAAACAAAAAGACAAGAAATTGTGTCTCCTTCACTTGTTTTTGTTTAAATAGTAGAATTCAAGTTCAAGATTTATATACCACTTTATAACAGATTCAAAATGTTGATAATAGAACAATAATAGAATAATAGAATGTTTTTAAAATATATATACAGTATATATATTTGTTAGATAAAATAACTCATATTATAACTATCTATAACTAAAGTCAACAATTTGTTTTATTTAAACATGTAACAATTTTTTTTATTTTATTTTCGGATTGTACATAGTTGTAAAGATTTACTAAGGAAGACTAGAAGCCACTACAGAATATAATTCAGAGTCCTTAGTATTCTGAGATGCAGGATTGTATTGTTTTACCAGCTGAAATATTTAAAGATGCAGCTTTCACCTCGCTTCCATAATTTGAATGAATTAACTGGGACGAGTGATATTTTTGTGTAATTGAATGTAAATGCAAATGGATTATGCCAGGTTTTTGTTTTACTTTTTTCATATGTAGTACTATATGTCAGTTTAGAGCAGTTATGATATTTAACCCACTCTTTTTTGATAAATATGTAATTTTGAAAACACAGAGTGATCACTTGTTAGGCTGTGAGAAAACCCCTTTGGATTAGTTACACTGCTTCAGGGCTTGCCAGCAGCACCTTAGACTGTTAGTACATCTTTATCTTTGCTTATTCGATAAATGTGCTTTGAACAGAAATGCAGCAGAATTTAACAATGACTTATGTTGTCCTGTTTTTTTCTTGCACCCAGGTGGGGGAGACACGCTGCAAAAAAGTTTGCACCTCCAAATCAGACCTACGGACCAATGATTTCAGCATTGTGGGCTCCCTCCCCCGGGACTTTGAGCTGTCAAACTTTGACTGCTATGGGAAGCCCATTGATACTGGCAGTGGTCTTGGCAAATCCCAGGCAAAGAACAACAAGAAACCTCCTCCTCCAAAACCAGTTATCCCCTCTGCTGCCAAAAGAATTGATCTGTATGCCCGCGCCTTGTTCCCCTTCTCTTTCCTCTTCTTTAATGTGATTTACTGGTCCATATATTTGTGATTTCCCTGGAATCATCTTGTATAATTCCCCTGGAACTCCACTCAAATGGGTTATTTATGGATCAGAATACATTCAAAAGATTTCATTCCAAAGTTGATAAATATCGTCCTCGTATACTAAATGATTTCTAAGAAGAAAGAAAAACTACTATATTATTGTATTTATATTTATTACATTTATCTTCACATAAATTACAACTATCATTTGTGTATTAAAAATTATAACTTAATGTTTACCTGAAATAGATATATAGCATCTTGTATTGAATCTTTTTATTTATTGATAATGGTACTTGAGAGGACAATACAGGATTGAAAATATAACTGTTGTGATGAATGGTGTGTAAACAAATCCACAGAGATTGATTGTTAAACACTGAGAAGAAGATGCACTGATCTGTAAAAGAGCATTTTTAAATAGTTATTTGATTTATGCACTTGCAAAGTGGGAGTCTGTCTGCAAGTTTAATGAGTTCAAGCATTTTATTTAAGCTTCGGCACAATTGTGTAACATTGTAATTACTGTGCATGTAAAAAAAAAATGCATGTATATGAATATTTAAACATATAAATGACAAAGAATTTATTGAATTTTATTATTCTTATGATTTGCTCTTGATAAGAATGTGGATATGTGAAACACTCCTGTTTCTGCCTAGATGGTCATGTGACACTGCCAGTCCACCGACAAACATTAAGGTTTTAAAAAGTGTAGCTTGTGTAAATGGGTCACTAGTGATGTGACCATGTGTTTGTGAAATTTACAAGTTAAGAAAAATAAATGATCAAATGGCTTTTCACCATTTGATGGAATTAAACATTATTACACTTGTTTGACTCTTTAAACATTTGTTTATTATTTCCATGCTACTTCATTACATGTATCTGCAAAAGCCATTTTCCTGCACATTACACAAAACAACACACCTAATCAGTCATTTGTTTTTCATACTATCTTGATTGGAAAATTACCCTTCACTATTAGTGTGAGTCTCATACGGAATCTGTCTAACGAAGCAAGATAGAGGTTGACCTTAGGTCATGATAACAGGGTCATATTAATAAGATCTGAAGCAAACTGGCTCAGGAATGCTCACACACTTTGCAGTATTATTAAGGTTTTTGTGCCCCCTTATTTATTATTATATTACTATTAAAATCATTATTATAATTATCTTTAATAAAGTTAAGTGGAGCAGGACATGCATCACTGAAAGAAAGAAATACATTTTCTTCAGTTCAACTGATTTTGAATGAATATTAACTAATAAAAAGCCTTTCCATCTCTGACATAATTTCACATAAGGAAGATTCTGCATTGTAGTGCCCCCATATGGCCAATTCTTAACCCTGGAGAGCATCATCTTCTCATTAATACAAGTGAAACAGCATGCAAATTACATCCATAGTATTTGATTTTAATGCAGTTGTTACACATTATAAGGCCACTCATGCAGTCCAAGTTATTGTCATTTGTGCAATTTTATTATTCCCTAACAAGCAAAGAAACAAAGAAACAATGTATCATCTTACATCAATAACTTACAAGTTACCTGCACTATAACCAAATCAATACCCACTAAAGCAATATAAAATATAGTAAAAGAAAATATTAATGAATACTGAAAATTAAAAATCTGACAATAATGTAACAAAATAATATATAAGTTAACTAATTACCAATAGACCAGATCTTGCAATATTTGTCAAAATCCTTTTTAGATTTTTACAACATGATGCAAAGGAAAATGACATTTTTAAAATGAACCCTATAATCGGCACTATATACTGAATGGAGTTCTTGTCAATACTGATTAAATCTTATATGAGCCTGCACACAAGCACCCTGTGAAGAGCACAGTGCAGTAACCTACATCACACAGGGTGCTTTCTAATCCAACATGACCTCTCGCTAGGCAACTTCACAGGCCACCATGAAAAACCACCATGACAGTCAGGCAATGATTAGTAGAGGAACAGTGGGGAGGAGAGGCCATGGGGCTTATTGGAAGCTCAATTATTGTGTCTTTCATGATGCTTCTAAACATCAGTGTTGGGATTTGGGCACCAACCTGGACATGGGCCAGAGGAAATTATCAGGTCCAGAACCCTTCACACACAGAATCATAAAGGTCAGTCACACACAGAACCAGAACCAACTAACATTCATACAACATTAACACACACCAGAGTCCTTGCTAAAAAAGATTCAAACCCATTCAAGCCATGCACCATCTTCAGAAAACAGGTGAGGCATTAAGCTCAGGACAGTACCCACTGGGTATGATGGCAGAATAAATTGATCCAGTTCATCAAGCCAGAATACAAATAAATGGATGGAAAAATCATATGGAGAAATCATTGTACTGTAATCATACATTTTCTGACTGAGAACCCAGGGGATGATCTAGCCTTTGGAGTGGTAAACTACTGGGCCACTAAATGCTATGGGACCAGATTAAACCCAAGCACTTTAACTACAAATCACTCACTTTTTTTGCAGAGCACCTGCACTTGTGTGAGTTTCTGAAACTTTTTTTGTTTGTTTGACAACAGTGAGAATAAAGTGGTAGACAAAAGGTCTTACCAAAAACTCCTTTTGAGTTTTTGGTAAGACCTATTGTGTCATCACATTCATCACATGCTGTAGTTCAATACAATGACTCCTGGGAATCCCTCTCTGTTCAACACCCAAGCTACATAAGAAATACTCAATACTGTCTTGAGAAGATACACTCACTGGAAATATCATCATCACAGATAGAGTCTGTGTACAAACATTAATGCTGAGAATTGCCTACAAGCATTTATTTTTTGTCCAAGTCCTGGCAGAAAAATAAATAAATAAAAAAATAAAATTGTATATATATATATATGTGTGTGTGTGTGTGTGTGTGTGTGTGTGTGTGTGTGTGTGTGTATATATATATATATATATATATATATATATATATCAAAGAAATAGCAGGGCTGAAACAATCCCATATTGTCTTCCTGTAAATCAGGTCATGGATCCACAGTCCATATTTTTACAGCATTTTGAAGTAAAGCCACATCACATCTACCATTCAATACTTAGAGTGCAGTGACCTCTGCACTCCGAATTTATTAGTTTTCACACATTTGTACAGTGTAATGAGGCAATTTTCAAGGTTTTTATCTGAAACCTGAGACATAATAGGCTATTTTCTGAATGCCACCAATGATTTAAGGTCAGCTGAAATTTTCCACTTTCTCTCTCAGGCTGATGTTTGGTGGCACATTTTTTTTTCTCTTTTTTTTTTAATACAATTGGACTGTTAGAGAGTTTAGAAGGATGCCATTTCCTGTTGGAGGTTAAGGTGGTCAGGAGCTCACTTCAAGCCACTTTGGCTGTGTCTTCAGGTCCCTTCATTAGAGTTAGACAAAAATACTAAAGGTGAGAAAGTGCGAGGTGAGAGGTGAAAGTTCAGATCTGATAGTGAATGAAAAAAGAGACAAGACGATAGAAGCAAAGGCGTAGAAAATTGGAATGAAGAGCAAGAGAAAACAAAGCCAATGTGCTCATTTTAATTATCATGAACTAACAAAAATCTATTATATGTATTACATTGGTAAGAGAGATAAGAGAACAAAAATATAAGCAAACGTCTTTACTCATACAACAAACCATGGCCTATATTATGGGCCTCATCGATCATTATCATGTGATTTTCTTACATTTATTTCTTGAAGAAAAATCTTTTCTTTTAAAAAAAAAATGTCGACTTCATAACCTGACCTTAAACTGAACTGTTGTATGCATTTATTTTAAAAGATCACAATGCTTTGTAAAATCGAGTGAAAATAAAATGGTAAAAGTATTACAGTCATTACGGTCAAACCTCATAGTATCACACTGTTGTATAATTGAAGAAAACACTGTGACTGATTATTTTCAACAATAATATCTGTTTTTGTTGTAGATTCTTTTTTCATTAAATAGGAAGTCTCAGTTAGCAAACTATAGACAAATTTCAGAATGGAAAAAAAACAATGCAGCTGTCTTATGAAATGATTTCTTTTCATAATTGGATAATTAAAGAGGTCCATTGTAATTTGTTCAGAAATTTGATCCAGAGCTGAAACAGTCTCTCAGATCAAACATTAAACACGCATGCTTATCGACCTGAATGCTACTGATTCAAGCCAATATGCTCAAAGTGTCTAGTCTCAGCAATTTTTCAGAGCTTGGGACAGATCCCTGCAGGTTTGTCTCCCTAGAGAGATTTTAAAATGACAGTTTGCTTGGCTTAGCAAGTTCCGAGTCTGAAGGCTTTGTTATGTATTCAAATCACCTCTTTACTGTGTGAGCAAACGGAACTACAATACAGTTAAATCAAATGTCATAACAGACAAATAAACAATTTAGTTCCAAAATGTATTAAATAAACATGACACTACAAGAAATAAAACATTTTAATAATTGTATTTGAAGGTTTAGAAACTTTTACAGGCTAGATCATACAATACAGTTTTCAGACTGCAAATGTGTGAATACTTTTTTACTCATGTCCATTGATGGATATCCTTTGCTGATGTTCCCAGTCCTGTTTGTCTGATCTATTGTGGATGTACTGTAATATGTGTAGTTCTTATGCTCAGCTGTTTCACAACAGAGATAGCAAAGAGTTTTGCCTGAGGTAGTAAAAATGTTAGACACATTAAGAACTGCTGGGGATGCTCACTTCATCCAGGCAATTATTTTAAAAGCGCACTCAATAAACAACATGCAAGTTTATGTAATCACTAATACATTATGTTCAGTACTGCGTGTGATGCCATATTTTACAGCATGTTGTCCAGTTGTGGGTGTCATTCTGCCTGTGTTGAGGAAGATAAGTGGTATTTAATTCTATGTGGAAATTTAAACTAATGTTTACCAGTGCCTGAAGGCAACAAATGTAATCTAGCTAGATGGGAAATCTTCATAATACTGTGGCTATTAGTGTTCAGAAAATGATAAAATAACCTCAAAATAATTATTCACCTGATTTTTGCTCTTCTGCTCCCTGGAAATGTCAAAAAGATCATTATTGTTCATGCAGTTACATTAAACATATATATTTACATTAGTATGTTCAGTTAATATTATTCCAAGTCATTAATTCAAACAAAATCATTTTTTTAGTATACACCATGCAGCAAAGTAGTCACTCATAAAATGCACATATTTTAAATAAAGTGCCTAAAAAAATCAAATAATACCTACTTTTGCTAAAATTTTAAATGTCATACTTCTTACTTACAGTAATCTGTTGATAAACTCTTAATAACTACTGGAGGTGTTTTTGAACACAAATACTTACCTGGAAAACACTTGTTTTTTTCCTCTCTCTCTCTCTTAGCAAAGTAGTGCTATCTAGATTTCAATTACTCTGGTAATGGTAAACACAGCCACAACCTAGAAAACAGCAGCCATATTAATGAATCCAGAATGTCCCCTTCATCCCCTCTCATGTTAGCACTAATGGATGTGAGAAGTTGTTTGACCAGGAGCCAGTGTTTTGTGTGATGTGCTGTCCATGGTGCTGAAATATTCTGCACCATGTTGCTTTAACTGCTGCCACCTTCTGCTCCCCTCCACTCTCAGACTCATTAGTTTGCTCCCTGACTGCCATCTGACACGCTCCAGTGATTAATATACATCTGTCTGTGCAAGCTGAGATGTGCATATGACTGAAACAGGCGACAGGATTGCCATTAACTTCCTGTTGGCAGAGAGACAGCTCTTCTCCATTTACCTTGTTCAAAATTGCACACACAGTACAAGCAGCCATATATTTAAATTGGATTTCTATATGCAGATGGTGATAACGAGTACTAGATCCAAGTTAAAAATTCAGTTTCATTTGTATATATCAAAATAACAACTTGCATTATCTCAGGGACTTTACATATTAAGGTTGAAATATTACAAAATTATAAAAAACATTCACATTATGAGCAACCATCAGGCAACAGTGAAGGGAAATAAACTCCCTTTAAACAGGAAGAAAGCTTTGAGAACCAGAAGCAGAGTCAAAAATGTGCATCCATCTGCCTCAGCTGGTCAGGGTGAAAGGAAAAATGGGGGGAGAAGAGAGGTGGGTGACAAAAAGTGGGAGAGAAAAGGAAAGAGAGAGGCCAGGTAGAGAGAGAGAGCCATTTGCCATGGTGAAATCTCTTTATTTAAAGTGACCAAAAGCATTAAGATCACAAACCACATTTTGCAAATGTACTGTACTTGATTTACTTATCTAACAACTACATCAAATGTTTCTCATATTAAAGTCATTACTTCTAGTTTATCAAACTCTCTCTTCTGAATCAACTGTAGACTCTTATCAATAGTCTTCAGATCGAGTCATTTTGACATTAAGATCAACATCTTAAGTAAAAATCATGCTTTTCACTCATCTTTAATCTCGTTAATGGAAATACAATTATCAAAGCCAGTCCTTCATGTGCACCTGTTAATTGCTGTGGTAGAAAGATTTTTAATCACCCTGTTTCAAATTCATAGGAATGAACTACAATGAATAATTATTGTAGTAATAGAATTCTGCATTTTCTCTATTTTCACTCAAATGAATTACATGCATGCGTCATCATGGGCTCTGTAAAATAAACTTGGCCATGTTTTGGATTAGATTAGACATTCACTTGTTACAGCAGCAAATGAATAATTTAACAAAAAAAACAAACAATATGATAGTATTATAATAGTTATTAGATTATTATAAAATTATAATTATATTCACCTTTCACTATAGAAAGTAATGTTTAAAAAAATATAAATGTTGCAAAATAGTGCACTGTTGCAGACTATTGTAACAATCAACCAACATTTACATTAATTGATCATTACTTGTTAAGTACATACTAAATAATTCTATACAAATTACTGTAAACATTTACTGACGCCACAGACACATCAGAAAATGCTATTTTTCTGATATAACTGTGTTATTTGTGTTTTCTGTGTTATTTGTGTGTCATCTGTGTGATATAGTCATTTACTCACATGATCTTGATCGTAATATTGAACTAAGACTCCAAAAATTTGGGGGGAATTGATGAACGAAATATTTCTGCTGAAAATCTTCACTTACATGAATTGTATATTTCTGTGGCAACAGAATAATGTGTAACATCCATTAATAGAAACCAAAATCCTCAAAGCTACTGAGGGCTGGGTACAGCATTAGACAGAAAATCAAAATGTGACGATTAGGGTTGTCTTATTATTATTATTTTTCTGAATAGTGGCGTTCAATAAGAAAAGAGGTTTCAGTTAAACCTGGGTTGGGGCTAATAAGTCAAAAAGAAGGATCAAACAGCAGGCATTAGAAAAGAAAAAAAACAGCACTCATTTGATTAACCCGTAAGAATGAAGGGTGTTAATGAACATGGTGTCTCCATACTGCTCATTAAAGATAACTTTGATACCCCCTTCGCCCAAGGTAAATCAATGTGTAGAGCGCACTCGGCTTTTTCCGTCTTTGTTCGCCTTATTAACATTCCTTACTTGTGGGTGTGATGCTGAGAAGGATCTCAGGCGCGCCAAGCGGAGACGCGCAGTGTCCCTGTGCGTTTGGAGGAGTTATCAGCTGCTGGCACGAGGGAAACGACGACGAGGAGCGGAAGAGGAGGCAGCAGAGCCACGGTGCGGGTGACCATTCCTTCACTGCCGCTGTTGTCCTTTCATTACGAGACACCTGGTGAAAAACGTCCCTCTGCTGCAGATTATAATATCAATATATATTTGATTTCTTCCCAAAGCTGAAGATCTTCACTATGTGTCGGATCTAACACCTCCGGAGAGGACTATAAGGAATATCAGACTCCCTCAGTGGATGTGGACAAATAAACTGTGGACATGGAAAAGATAGTAAATTTATCCGTTTCAGTTCTGCTGGTTTTATGGGGTTGCGTGCTTGGAGGCTCGCCCAGCGTTCAGATTGGTAGGTATCTGCTATTTGAAAAAATGAAAAAAAAAAAAACATAAAACGACTTGGCTTGAAAAGCAAATACTCTATGAACCAAATGCCAATGATAGTTTGGTTGCATAGGTTTATTTCAGTCGGAGTGTAACTGGCATTTCTGTTCGGTTTTCAGGGGGACTCTTTCCAAGGGGCGCGGATCAAGAGTACAGCGCATTTCGGATAGGAATGGTTCAATTTGGCACTTCGGAATTCAGACTTACGCCTCACATTGACAATCTGGAAGTGGCCAACAGTTTTGCTGTTACCAACTGTTGTAAGTACAAAACACATTCTTTTTCAGAAGATTCCCTGGAAGGTTTCATGCAACTCCTTGATCCATTGATGCCAATGTGATATAAGTTTGGACTAATTCTAAATTAGATACGCAGTTACTATGGAGACCACCTGAGCTGTTGAATCTATATTCTGTCAGTAGACCTACTGAGGACGTGCTGCTGGGTATAATTGAAACTGAAAAGGCGTCGTGTAGGCAGAGAGAAAGTTGGTTTCCACAGTAACAGTCACTCATATCAATCCCATTTCCAGATTCAAATATCAGTCAAGTCTGCACTGCAAAATATCGATCCATTTATTCTTTCCTTCCATCATCATTAACGATTTCTTTGTTCTAAAAAGGCTGATCAAATGGGGATGAGTTCATTATACCAGGATCCAATTACCATCAACGTGTTTTAAAAGCTACCCATTCACATGTCCGACTTTTCTAATCTTTCTCGCCCATTCCAAAATAAAACCCAAAAGGAAATTGATTCATTAAAAACTATCGTCACATTAAATCGAGTTTTCTGACATGTTTTGAGGAGGAAAAAAAAAAAAACTTCTAAGCTCAGAATGAGCGGTGCTTATCCACACTCTTTATGGTACATGACACTGGTACTGAGGATTAAAAACATGCGGTGAATTTACAGGCGAATTCCCAGGATTATTGGCAGTTGCTTACAGAAAATATGGAATAAGAGCTTTTGACCAATCCAAATCATGACAGCTTGTACTCCGTCACTTCCCACAGCCTTTCCGTTTTTACTGACGAGATTGGATTAATGCCTTCTTTCACCAAGGACCAGGATGAGGCTGTTGTCTTTTAAAACAACCACAAGCAAATAGCTTCTAAGGTCGCTATTTTTAATAGGCACACCTCCCACATTTCATTAGGCGGTTGCCAAGCGACTACTCCTTCTAACTGTCCCTTAAACATAAATCTAACGTTTCTGATTGGTGCGCGCTTTGGCCCAATCAATTTTCATTACCATATAAAAGCTTCCTGCACGGAGAGCTTCACTGTGCGCGTCCAACAAATCACAGCCAGAGTTCATGCTCAACATACACGTTTCTCCATGTACCGAGAGCAATAATAAGCAGGTTTTTGCTCAAACTGAACAGTTAATTGTATTTTGCTGTAAGAACCATTGTTGTCCTGAAAAAAAAAAAAAAAAAAAAAACTCTTGATCGGGCACCAAGTGACCCAAAGTCTTTCTCCTTTATCTTTGTCTATAATTAAAACTTGGAGGAATCCTAACTAGATAATGAGTAGGGTCAGCCTCACACTCTTTAAATTAAATTAATTCTAATTAGTTTAAGTGTAGTTACATTTTCAGTGTGATTTTGCACATGGTCCAGAGAGATCAGGAATGGAGAGGGGCCACACAGGGGCGATAGAAAATTAAAAGTGGCATTTTTATTTCTCTTCTTTTCATTTGTTGATGACCGATTGGATGATGTATGTAATTTTGTGATTCCAAAAAATAGCAAAATTCTTGTGTATATATTTTTGTATAAAAATAATGAAGTATTATAATAACTTTATACAGCTATACAGGAATACAATGATAATATATATATACACTGGAATATACAAACATGTAACATACATCACAGCTTTACAGAGAATATGGAATAATTGAAAATGAGATTATATACAAGTTTTAAACTTCTGCTAAAATTATTGTTCATTAGCCCTTTAATTGCTCTGAGACATTATTTTGGTTAGGTAGTATTTTGGTAGTATGAAAGCAATTAGGGGAAGAGAGCAGCTCCTGATGTTTCCTGCTGACAGAATGGTGAGGTGACAAACTGAAGCTACTCCACCGCCTCTTTAAAAAATAACTCCACTTAGTGAGCAGATTTGGAAAGGCTTGCACACACTTAATGTTTTTGGATGTGGTATAATGGGTCATGCATGTAATTTAGTGCCAAGATGAACAAGAGGTGGTGTGTGCAAATGTACTTGAATTCTGTCCAAAATGTGCATGTGAATTCTACCTAGGTCTCCTCTATTTGACAACTTGATTTAGACTTGGAGTTGGAAAGGGGGAGTCTGAATTAGGTGAGGTCAGGAGGGGTTTGTTTTTAAGCCAGTAGATGGCAGCCTGCCTCCCAGTCCACCATCTGTAATTATAGTGAATCACCACCACTACCAATCTTCCTTGTTTTTTTTAGCTTTCTCTTGTGATCACGAACGTCTCACCCACATTGTTAATATAGGAATCTGCTGCTGGTGACTGTGGAGAAGGTAAATCAGATCGAGCTCCTGCTCTGTTTCCATTAATAATAAAAATGAGTGAATCATGAAGAGACAATGGAAACCTTTTAATACACCAACACTGAAATGGGGTACAGAAACACACAGTGACGGGTTCACCCTTACATATTTGCCCTGAGCAGGTAAACAATTAAAGTTTATGCAACACACAGCACTAAAATCATCAGCACCTTAATTCGGCACAATTTTTTTGCAAATGTATTTTTTAAAATGAGATATTTAGTGCCTTCTACCCATAGACTGTGTATAAAAGTGAAGTTTGTCTTCAAGTTGGCCAGATTAAGCCAATCCAGAAACATTAGTTTCAGTCTTTTCTTCAATAGAACACATCTGTAAAGTATGTTGCTATTTAGAGGTAAACAGATAATAAAACATGACATGTGAGTGGACCATGGATTTCTGGTTTCATAAATAAATGATGCCGCAGGTCAAATTGAGAATCCCAAGGCTTCAGAACAGAAGTTCAGATTCGTATGAGTGAGTTAGTTAGTTATATCAAGGTTTGGTTCATTTAATTTATTATGATAAATCCTCACTCATGTGTCATAATACAAATAAATCAAATAAGGTTGATATCATACAGTATGGACATGTTTGAAGCATATGGGTCTGATGTATTACTCTCTGGTTGTACTCGCTGGGTGCAGCAGCCCACTCCATCAATGCAGTGTGTCAGAGTCAGTGGGAGGGAGGATGATGTATTCCTCCATCAATAACAGTTCATCTGGACAGTCCTACATTTGCTGCCAAGACAAGTGTGTGTGCGTGTTATTGTGTAGCTATATCGGTGTGTTATCCTCCCAGTGCAATACATTTAAAATTGAAAAAAATCCCTAGAATGCCAGTGGGGCCAATGTCAAAACATATACAACTATATATATATATATATAGAAAAAGCTTCAATCTGTGGAAGCTTTTTTTTTTTTTTGCACAAATTCATTATTTTAAAATTGCACTTTTCCTGTTCCTTTTTTTTTTTTTTTTTTGATATGTTCCAATGAAATGACTGTGAGATTGTGAGATAAAAAAATCCCTAGAATGCCAGTGGGGCCAATGTCAAAACATATACAACTATATATATATATATATATATATATAGTATAGAGTCTGTCAAATTACAGTATGTGATCATTGGTATTTGGATTTGACATTAAATAATCCTGTCATAACAGACCTTTTTCACAGCAGATATTTGTACTCCTTTAGTAGCAGGACAAACACAGCTTTTACCATGAATATTAATTAGGGTTCCACTCTAGTTTTAAGAGAACCAGGGTTGTGCTATTGGTGTAAGGGTAGGTTCAGGAAAGGAAAATGGGCTCGTAAAAAGAAAGTTGCTGGTTAATGAGAAGGGGTGCCCCTGTACAAGGCATCCCTTCCCCCATTGCTCCTCGGTGCAGATCAGTGCTGCCCACAAGGATGGGTTAAATGCAGAGGCCAAATTCACTATCACTAACTGGAGTGTGTGCAAAATTACTAATTCTAAATAACATTTCAATCTGTGGAAGCCTTTTTTTTTTTTTGCACAAATTCATTATTTTAAAATTGCACTTTTCCTGTTCCTTTTTTTTTTTTTTTTTTTTATATGTTCCAATGAAATGACTGTGAGATTGTGAGATGACTGTGAGATTGTGAAAGATCTCTGAAATAACATCATGACATAGATAACAATGATGTCGTGTGCAAGATTTTGTCATTGTCATTGTGACTATGAGTTGAATTATTCCAAAGAGCACGTTTCACATGTCAATCACAATGGCAGGTTTTCGCATTCTGCATAACACACATTAATTGCATTTGGTGTAAACAAACACTTCCTTTTTTTGATGTACGTGTAGATCAATGAAAGATGTTGCAATATGGGAGCTATTTAACACATTTTTAATTGACAGTAATTTTATATGCCCTCATGTTCCCACTTTGTTCAGAGCAAACTGTTCCTACTCTTCTTAGAGCAGCACAGGTCACTAACACTCATCCACTGATTTAAAACTTCAAAGTTTTACTTTGTCATGGTTGAATCACATCATACTGTAATTTCATGCACTTAAATGCACACAACATCTCAGGGCCACATGCATCCATTCAAACATCAAAAGCCTAAACCAACAAAAGTTTGTGCAGTGGAGCACTGGGTATAGCCAATTTATTGTTCACACTAATTAAATGTATTCGCCTCCATTTCAGGAGGAGCTGCGAAACAGTAAATAGGTCTGGGAGATGACTGGTCAGAAAATGAGGCTAAAGAAGTCTCTGTGGATCTTTGCTTGCCCTGAATACAGCCCCCAACCAAGCCCTTATCACTCTGTCCTGAAAAACAAGACTGAGATGACATCAGTTAAAGCTTGAGAACATAAGTCTCTCGGCAGGAAGAAGATGGTGTTGGGTCAGTACATCCAAGGCTCAAATGCTTTTCTCCTCCAGTATTTGTAACTTGATGATATCAAACCTCACTGCACAAACTATGTTTTAGTCCAAATTGGACCTCTAAATTACAAGTCATCCAAATAGACTGATGAGGCAAAGTTGCATTTTACAGTTTCTAATAATGGCTTTTGTTGGTTGTTTATTTTGGTTCGTTTTAAAACATGATAATAAAACGTTGACTTCTTCTTTGTTTCAGGTTCAAGTTCAACAAACATACAAATACACAATGTAAAAGAGGGTCTAGACTATTGTATTTTGACTGTGCACACAAATTGTGAATCTATCCAAGACCAATATTTGAAATTGAAGGATTTATTATCATAATTTACAGTTTTATTCCCCGTTCTCTTTCTCTTTTTGTTGATAAGTTTGGTTTTAAAATTTAGCAGACTATTTGAAAATTTAGCAGACTATTTGAACATGTATCCTCTGAAATCATATTGAAACACTATAGGTTACAGTACAGTACAAAACAAAAGCTAAACCCGTCATCTGTTTTAAGATGATAAATTAGTAAAAAAAAAAAAAAGTCATTTATTGTTCCTATTCTGACTTTTCAATTACAATAAAGACAGGATGGTGAACTATGGCATCTTCTAAAAGAGACTTCAGAATATATACAGTATAGTCTTTAATGGTCTCAAAGACTATAAAGTTGTGATCATTGTATTAATGTATGCAGGTTTACATCTTTACGCTCTACAAATGGTTAATAAAGCATTAACTGGATAATTGTTATTGGGAAAAAAAAATCAAGTTGCCATGCAGAGCTGCATCCTTGACTCGGCTTTTCTTTCATATCTTGCAAATGCAGCCTTTTATCAAGCTATAAAAGCTTATATTATGACAACAACATCAGCGCCAAGAGGACCATTTGGTCGTTGCTGTGGCAAAATCTATCAAAACAATCAGGCTGTATGCTGCGGTAGCCAGCTATTTACATGACATCACTGGTTTGATGAACAACATTATTTTCACAATTGTGAATAAAGTTTGTCTTCGGTTTTATGAACATTAAGTCCTCTTGTAGATGTAACATTAGAGACGTGATTTATATTACATCCTGGTCAGCTACGTATGTTGTTTAGCTTATTTACAGCTAACCAAGTTTAATATTTCATTTAACCACATCTTCTTTTGAGATCATTTAATTTGTGTCCAGTTTATGAAATAACATTCTCCAGCATTTTCAACCACAATTCTTGATTTTCATCAATAGATGAAATGAATAGATGTCACTTTTCCCCAGACAACAAAACCAGAACGTCAGGAGACTGTAGGTTGGGAAATTAACAGAACATTACCATGATACAAAAAGAGTCAGGCTGTTGGGTTTCTAAAAGGTGGTGGGAGTAAAACTCTAGACTGCCACCCAATGATTATCAAACATAGATGAACAAAAGAAACTGGACTCAAAAAAACAAAGATACAGAGGGAAACAGTGGAACACTAAATGGTATAACAAAATATAAATGCCCAAAAGAAGAAACACACATTCTCACTCAAAACAGAAAACACAGAAAGAAAACAAAAGCCACTGGCTCTCTGGAAACCAAAGAACCCACTGAGCAGGAGACTTCCAGGTTGCCCTATAACCTCCCAGCTCGGCTGATTACCCTCAGCTGTGGCAGATCAACACAGGTGCACCAATAGCTCCTAATTAGAAAGAAAACCCTTGGTCTTGTTTCTGGAATGCTGTCTGCAACAATAGTCTTAATAAAATCTAAATAATAATATGTCAGAGACAGAAACCTCAGATATTTTATATTGGCAATTGACATAATTGGAAAACTTATTCCAATATTTTCATATTGGAAATATGAAAAATCCTTATACCTTTATGTGATTTGTCTGATTGCCTTGTCTGGTCTAACAGGATGTTCTTGTCAAACTTATTTAATTATGTGTATATACATATGTATGTACTTAAAGAGCCTTAAAGAGCAACACAGGTAAAAGTAAAAAAAAAAAAAATAGAAAATGAGGCATTAAAATAAAATGGCCCAGTGAGGGCACATGTACATTAGTGTTAATAGAGCAGGGAACCTATGAGCAGACACAACTGTGCTTGTCCTTGTCCATGTCCACTGTTGTAATGTTACGTCTCACTGAACAAAATGCAAATGTAAGAGTGAGTGTGTCCTTTAAAAAGGCCAGGAGGACTCCGGCAAAAGGTGGACACAGTCAAATTCAACAGCTCTCTGCAGCCTTTTTTGACTGGTAGCATACGGAATTACTCTATTAACTGCATACATTTAGGAAACAGTCTCCCTTCAAAATTTTAGCAGCAGCAGCAGATGTTTAGCAGCAGATCCTTTTCAGTTACGTTCAGATTACCAGCTAAATTGTTCAGATTGGATTCATTCATTGATTTGACAGCTCTAAAATGTATGATTACACACACATACATTCTTGCATGCATCATCAACAACAGTAAGCATACTTGTGAGACACATTGTAACATGAAATATAGGTAAGATAAGCTGTACCTTTATTGAGTTCCCATTGGAGGAATTCAGCAATAGAAGGTATTACAGTGAATTTGTGGGTGAGATTTAGCTCGAGAGGATGTTGCACTACACCATTATTGTTTTATTTTCCACTGCTGAAAATAGAAACAAATCTCACACCATCTTGCTCCATATGCACACATTTTCACTAAAGTGACGAAAATTCAGCCTTCAGGCCTTTTTCAAGATCAGAAACAATATGACATTGCCACAGATTTATAATATAGATCACGTCTACATGACACATGTGCTGGCAATGACAACAATCAACCTCCATCAGTTGGGGTGAACAGTGGATCAGTGCGTTGCTTCTGGATAGTCAGCTTTTTTCTGCATTGAATTATGCTTATGTGCTCTGTAATTTGTGCTTTTAATAGTCTACTTGTTTTTCCAACATATGATTTCTTACTAATGACTGCTCTTACTAATGTCAAATGGCCATTATGTTATTTGGACAACATACTAAAGTGACACACCCATCAGATTTGAAAATCAGAATTGCTTTCACATCTTTGTGACAATGAAAAATCCTGAAAAGATCAGATCAGAATCACATCTGCAGGAAAAAAAATCAGTTTTGGGTCACTTCAACCTGGTAATCTGACCATAGCTTGTGAGTTTCCAAACACTTTGTAGTTGCAGTCTCACAGACCTGTCATTGGATTATTGTAATCAGCTGCTATCAAGCCCCCCCTTAGTTCAGAGCCCAAGGCAGTAGCCTGCTTTGCTCACCCTGCTACATGCTCCTGCCTCATGGTGACTCATATAAACTTTTGTCACCTGCTCATGAATAAATTCCCCTCCTGCTGTTTTTATTCAGCCCTGTCTCTTCACCTTAAACCATTTTGTCCTCTTCATTTAGAGCTTTGGTCCACTTCAACCATTCCTTTATATTATCAGCAGGTCTGATCAAATGTAACGGTTTTGTACTCTGGTAAGAACTCATTCCCTGATGGTCTTCCTGCTTGAGAATAGCCAAAACATCACAGCAGCTGTTGGCTCATTAGCCGATTGTTCTGAAAAGTACACACATTACATGGAGTAAGCTAAAAGTACTGAAGTACTAAGCAATGATTCTGTTTTACAAACATACTCATCCGTAGCATATTGAACTTCTGCCAATAAACCCTCCCAAATGGATTTTTAAAAAGACTATGAGTGATTCACTATGTATGGTCAAAATCTGTGGGTTGTTCCTTTCGGGCCATGTCATAAATCAATAATGGAAGATTCACTTGAATCTCAAAGGAATTCAGAGGCTGGAAACACAAAACAACCGAGTTTCCTATTTGAGTTTAGCTTTTTTTTTAATCTCTCTTACTTGTATTGATATGTAAAAGGTGCAAAAGGTTGATCTTTGTGGTTGGCGATAATCAAAAAAATTAATAGAAACGGTTAAAAATCTTAAAATCCTATGGATTAAAAAACAAAACAATATGGTTACCAAGCCAAGCAGGTCTGTCCTGTCCTGCTTGGCATAGATAATTAGAAGAGATAAAATGACAGAGAGAGAGAGGGTGCATCAACAAAGCTGAAATCTGCGTCAGCACCCATGTCCCAACGCAGGTGAGATACGTGTGTGACGGGTATCTAAAAGAGTCAGACATGCATATAGATATATTCAGTTGTGTTCACACTGGGCTAACAGTCAGCAGTCAGAGTGTAATGATGCAGCAGGGAACTGGCAAGTCCAGACACTTCTTGGCTGTCTGCTCTTATTTTCCCAATTTTAACACTGTCAGGCTAAAGTTAGAGAAGAAACTGCTACTGCTCCTGCTGTAGTTGACAGGAGTGAGGTTGCTCATATACAGGTCAGCTTACAGTGTGGTGCTCATAGGTCACCATGGCAATGAAGTTCTGCACTAACATTTTAAGAAAGAAGGTCTTGTGTCTCCTTGCATCTGTACATCTCTCCTCCTGTGATAAAACAGCAGGGGAAACACTGGTGCAAATGGAGGGCAGCTGCCTCCATTTGCACACCAGAAGGACATTATACAGTAATTATACACTAATAGCCAGTTTGATAACTCTAAATCTTGTCATTTTATTTTCTTCTCATTTTGCTTTATTTGTTAGATCTTATTTTGTTAGATTTTTTATTCTACATAGTTTGCCTTATACAAATCCACTAAATGCAGCTCCAGAATTTTCTATGTTCAAGATCTTAATTTAGCATTATTATGCGGATTCTGCTTGGGATATCATTACTTTTGAAATTGATTTGTTATAAATCAATGTAATAAGTTAGAACTCTGACCTGGTGATAACAAGAAACAGATAATGTAACTTGATAATGAAATTTGTTTTCAATAATGTGTGTAGGTAACCTGTACTTATGCATTTTTTCCATCTATAGCATAATAACAGAACCATTGAGTCCATGTAAATAATAAGTGTATGTAATAATCTCTGGGTCCAGTCAATGAGATTATGACCACACACTGCTGCATTTTAACACCAATAAAAATATTACTGAAAAAAAATGGTTCCATTTTGAGTCAAATAGGAAAACATAATGGCAGTGGTCAAACTGCAAAACAGCAGTCCACAAATGTATATGTGGCACTGACATTTGAATAGGGCTTAACGATGAGTAATAATCTGCTTCCACTTTAAATACATGGGATTGACTATTTTACAGAACAGCACTATCTGCTATTCTGCAAAGACTGATCATCATGATTCCAATTATTGCCATTAAGACCTCTTCTAACACTTGACTCATGTGATCAATAAACTCATCCACATTCATCTGCACTTGATCAGTCCAGGAAAGTAAACACCTACTGAGATTAAAACCACCTTATGATGCTCGGTTTTCTTACTGCATCACTATCCCTGTTGCAAGACATTATTACACTCCTATTCCTTACATTGTAGTCATGTTTGAGCCAATAGCACAAATGACTAGTGAGCATTTGTCAGTATGATATGGCTCTGTGTTTTATCACTATAATGAGTCCTGTTTTTTGTCGTGTTTCCACAGTAAAACAGCATTCTGTGTTTGTCAGAAAAGAGAGTTACATTTGCATAGAAATCCTCTACAGAAATGGCAGCATCAAATCCCATGAGGGGGCAGCAGCAGCAACCTTGAACTTCATTTTTAATGCTCACCTTATTCTATGAAAACCAAGCCCTCTGCAAAGTCAGAACCCCTTTTTTTCCCTTTGAAGTTGAAATATTTTTTATTCTCTGTCTTTTTCAATGAGACTTCTCACTGGCACGGATTCAAGGTGTGTAAGCTGTGGCAAACGCACAATGTCAAAGGAGTTTTAAATAACACAGGGACTGTGGACTTTGTTTGAAAAATGAAGCCATTGTCGAGGATGCAGTCTTTCTCCGTGTGGGATTTTTCATCCAAATGACAGTGTTCATTTGATCTTCTAATTCTGACATCCTCGTA
>JAFBJR010000058.1:6813635-6836135 GCA_016785285.1 Brachirus orientalis
TTTTTAAATAATGTTTTCCTAAATTCCTCATTATTTTCCCTAAGCGTCCTATTTTGCAGTACCTTCAAACTTTTTGCGTTGCCATAACTGAGACTGAGCTCTACTTGCACCAGTGTCTCATGATGAAGCCTTTCACCATCATAAGAGCATAATCTTTTTAAAATTTTCCTTAGATTTTTAACTTGAATCAAAGGCAGTGCCTGCTAATGATTTTTGCTCTATGTTCTCAAGGATCAAAAAAACAACAGAAGTCAGATAGTTTTTAATGTTGAGGCTCTTTGTTAGAGGCATACACAATGAATGCTGTGTTTTATTAATTGTTCCTTGTTGGAACTACATGATGAATAATGTACCCTGTACCCTTTATTAACCTTGTCAACAAATTTTAAATCCAAAACTAATCAATCAAAAAGGGGTATCTTTATTTCAGTAGAGATTTGTTGTAAGATGCTGTAGTAATGTATGCTGAGACTACATTATTTATCAGTTTTAATGCCTTTTTCATCTCTTCAGACCATGTTACAAAAGAGAAATGGTAGATGCAAAATTCATAGACAGGGAGATGAATCAGAGGATGAAAACAAAGAGGAGATTTTGAGCTGAGAGGTGAGGTTTCATTGATGGGATTCATCATGGCACATGTGGCTCTTGTAATTAGAGCGAGGGAGAGGGTACAAAAAACATAATGGATGTTTGAGAAGAACGAGAAAAAACCAGTGCCCATAAACACTGAAACCTAACACATTAGGATTTAGTTCACTTGTGTTGCTTTCAAGCACAGCATTGTCTATTAATGTTTCTTTTCTTTGCTTCACTTCTTTGAGTTTGATCCCTGTATTCATCTTTAGCAAACACGAACAGTCTGGTTGCTATGGCAGCTGCTCCCTCAGAAGCTGGATGAACTCAGAACTAATTTAGCTCTGGCAGGTTCCAGGATCATTAGAACATAGAGCAGCAGCTTCAAGCTCTGCTTTGGTATTTCCACAAAAGGTCAGGGGACACAAAATATTTTGTTATTACAGGAGGCAGATGGAATTTGAACATTGTAACCACTTCTGATGTATGGGTCAGCTTTGCAGAATCAATATGGCTAAATTATTCTGTGTTGTGCTTCATGGGATGAATTATTTTGCTTTGGACAAAGCAGTGCTTCCCTCTTTTCTACTGTGACTAAGCCACAAATTAGATGAAGGAATTTTGCGAAATATCTTATCCAGGTTTGAATGTCTCTTACTGGATCAATACTAGTTTGTCTTTGAACTATCCAGTCTGTTTAAGTGAGTGCATATGTGCTGCAGAAAGTTGCTTGTTAAAAGTGCCAATTAGTGCTTAAAAGAGGTCTCAATATTTCATTTCACTGTCAGCAGATCACTCTGCAGATACACACAAACACACAGACTGTATGACCACTGGTAAAATAGAAGCTTTTATTTGTGGTCATTTTGGAAAAATGGAAAGTGGTATGTTTATCATTCATTTATTTTAAGAAGTTTCTAACTCCAGCTGCTTTCTACCACTCAAAACAGGTGATCTTTGGTAAAAGTTATACTTTTTTGAACAACCCTAACCGTAATTGTTTTTTAGAAAACATATTTTGATATGTTTTACCAGCAAAAGCACATGTGTAATTAATAATTTTAACAATGGCTCTTTTTCAGTAAAGCAGTGTCCACCCTTAAACTGCGACTAATTATACTTTCATAAGAAAGGTGCATGGAGGAATGTTCAGTACATTAGTGGTTTATTACTAGTACTGGCATAGAAACAGAAGTCAATGATTCTTCTTGCTCATGATCTGGTGTAGATGAGTTTTTCAAGCAGTTTCTTAAGCTCCTCACTCGCTCACATCCCCTTCATTTCAGATACATGCAAACACATTTAGAAATGCATAGAAAACAACAAGAAGCAGAGCTGAAATAATGACTGGCTTATTGTGGGTGCTATACAACGGTCACATACCAAGCCTTCAATATAGAAAGCATTCATCAGATTCTGTTCTTCCGAAACCTACATTCTTCATTTATGGCCGACTGAAAGCCTCCAGGAAACAGGTCAGTGAACAAAATATCGAGGGAGAACGAAAGGAGACAGAGGGAGGAGAAAGGAGGAGGAGAGTCAGACATGATAAGAACTGAGCAGCACTGTTCTTCCATAGACCAGCTGCCGGAAGAGCAGCTCAAAGGCAGACAAAAACACTTCCCAGTGTGCCTCACTGGCCCACAGTGACACCTCCCAGAAGTCTTCCTGTCGGCCACTCAAAAGTGTGACTGCGAGTTGTCACCCAGGCAACAGCATTCAGCACTGTCCTCTACATATACACGCCCACTTTGTCAAAGAAAAAAAAAAAAAAATTAGCATGAGGTTTTCGCAAGTTGGCTTATTCATCTTTGAAGAACATAAACATTTATAGCCCTTTACATTTTCAGGGCAGTGTCTACATTTAGTATAACTTCAGTTGTGCAGCAGAAATTTAATGTTTGTGGGTGATTTAGTATTTTGCTTTCATAAAACAAAAAAGAAAAGACGAACTATCTCTAACACTGTATACAATGTGTTGAGATGATCATATTCTGGAGGAGGGAGGAGAGAATGTGGCTGAGATGTGTTACCCTGGCAACCGTCTACAGAAGGAATGAAACCAGATCACGCCTTTATGGGCTGTAGACGAAAATGCTGTGTGCACTCCATAAATTTGATAAGGTTATTAATAAATATTTTGCTTCGCTAAATGTTGCAGTTTCCAGTCTGGCTGAACATAGTGAGTCTTTCATTGTGTGAATAGGAAATCAGCTAAACAATGTTTTTGAAGAGGAAGATAAAGAAAAGATTGTTCCTCAAGTCAGGACTATCTCTGTTCATTTTACTCGACAGATCTCACATCCTTGGACAGCTGTGAAATAAAAACAGTAATAGGGCTCAGGAGGTCAAACAGGTTGTTCTCCTCCCAGAAGGTCAGCAGTTTGATCCCCATCTTCTCCAGTCCGTGTTGAAGTGTCCTTGACCAAGACCCTGAAGCTGAAATTGCTTTCAGCTTCAGGGTCTTGGCACATTGCTGACACCTGTGTCAGCAATGTGTGAATGATGTTTGATAGAAAAAAATTGCTGCATACAGATGCATGGGGTGAATGTGTAAAAGAGTGTTGAGGATCATCAAAGACTGTACAGTAAAAGCAGCCTACTTACCATTTACATTATCAATAGGAATTAGATATAACACTCCATCAAAGGCTCCATCCACTGTTGATAAGTTACACGTTTTGTATCTTTGTAACTTTTGTAACAAATTTGAGTTGTATAACTTATGATTTCAAAGTTGCCCTGACGAAGATCTCAAGTCAAAATATAATTAGAATAAAACTTCAACTTGCTACTGACTCAATGTGGTTGGGATAAGGATGAACTGGATGGATGGACATTTCTTCTTCATTTTGCTGTCTTGTTTGGAGGGCCTGGCCACCCAAAATACAGATTCTCCTCCTCTGCACTTTTTATATCACCATTTATTTTATTGTTTAATCTTTATACATATACAGCCAGTATGGTTGTTCATTACCTTGCATGGTTTATACAAAATGAATTTGCTTCAAGAATATTTTGGTGCATATGCAGCCTACACAAATTCAAGAAATTATGATTTAAAAAAAAAAAAAAAACAAAAAAAACACAAATTGTGATTATAGGTTGAATGGAGCAGCGCTTTAATGCAATGTTTTTAGAAGAGAGAAAATATTCAGTCAGTCCAGTTTTGGGTGGTATATAAGGTCAGTGACAAATTTACTCAGGTTGCTCTGATGCAGATGAGTGGTGGCTTTAAGCTGTTGTGGTAACTGGTGACAGATCAGTTTAAAGTCCAGAGGCTTTGTCTCTGTGGTGGGAACAGGTATGTTGTGGAGGGTGAGAGATATGTGTGTTAAACTGACTCATCTTTTCTCAGGTACACAGAAAAGATGAGTCAGTTGTCTACTAATTGTCATATATCTTGTCCACTCCTGATGTAATGGATTACATGGCCGTGATCTGTGAAACTTAAAATCATATACATTTTTATATTTGTGTCAGTAGCTGTTTTGTTGAGTCCATTTAAATTGTTCATTTGGTCTCTGCCATTACACCTGTGCACTCCAAAACCTATAAATAAATTGAAAACTTTTGCCATAATCTACTTCAGCTACTGTACCTTTCGCTAACATTTACATTCTACATTTAGAACATTTACATGCACAACTTTTATTATAAATTCCATTGTAATTAAATGTAATTACAATATTCAAAATTGTGTAAATGTATGGGTATTGCTCACTTTTTTTTTTTCCAAAAAAAAGTTAAAGCACAGTTAAGAGTAACACATTCATTGTTTTCATTAGATAATCAGTGCATGTTCAATATTTGATCAGTAATAATGTGAACAGTGTTGGGGTGTGGAGATGCCTTTGGTGCCACAGTGGTGAAAATGAGGTCAGGTAATTGGGACAGCTATATATATTTCACAGGGTAAACCTTCTCTTTGGAAGGTGAAAGTCAGAGTTAGAGTCACTGCTGTGACAGATTTACATTCTCGCAGAAATCATCACATACTGTGTAATAAGTGCCCATGTATTACAAATACCAAAAAATTTAGAGCCATTAAACTAACCCAAAGTCAAGTCTACAAACAAAAATCAACAAACTAGGGGTTTTAGTTACCTCAATTTCAGCAGGAAACATGCCATTTCTATTTCCCCATTTACATTAAGTAAAAGTGGTCATATTTTAGAATGTGGCCTCATCTCATTCCACTTATACTCTTAAAAACTCAACACATCCTGCTTCAAATTAAGAGCCCCTATAGCATTTCAGTGGCTTTTTATTGTGGTGTAATTGAAGCCAGTGTGTTAATCAAAGCACATTAGACTGTGTTGGCAGAACAATGTTTGTCAGTGAGGTGCATGCTTCAGCTTCTTTTTTATGTAAACCCCTAATAAATTATGATATTTGCAGTTTTTTTAGTGTTTTTAGTGGAAACAGTGCTGATGTAACTTAAGAAAGCTAGTAAGGAAAGTGCAGCCATAAGGATCATGAAAATTTGCTGTTCATCTTAAAAAAAACCTGTATTCTTGTATACAGGCTCATTTATTTTATGTTGCTGGTTTATAGATGAAAGGGTTTTTCAAAAGGGATTTAATGCAAACCAGCTCACACACTGACAACCAAACAAATCACACATAAGTACAAGAACACAACCAGTGTTGTGCAGTATGCACTATTGTCTATAACAATGTTAGGATTACTTATTCCCCAAATCATGAGTTTGTTTATCTTGCTCAAACATTCCCCAGATTAGGGGAAGTGATTTTCTTTTTTTTCATGTAATCTTTTTCAACAGAATGTACAATTCACACTACCATTTGACCTCCTCACTACTAGAAAAATAAAGTTACAGAGTTTTTAAGCTCTTTCTCTCTGTTCATATGGGGATTTCTGAAAACTCCTTGGTTTCATTGAAAAGCAGTCAGATGTGACAGAGGCTTAATGGTATTTCCCCCCACAATCCTCACTGTTTCCAAGAGTTACATTTGTGGCTGGCTTTTCTTCTGTAATTAAACATTTCCTTATTCAACGAGCACATGTTGTTGTCTCACCCAAAACAAAAAACCGATAGCTCGTTATTTGTCGCACTCCATAACCAAAGAAATCTTTGAACTGTTGTTGTATAGAGTAAAGGGAAGTGCATTCTGCCTCTGGATTATCACATTTGTTAATAAAGTGACATGTGCTCAGAATATTTTCTTTGGCATAAACTGTGGCACAGTCGTGGGAATATCCAGTCTCATAGCTTGAGTTTTAATCCTGGGCAAACTCAGCAGAGAGACAGAGAGAGAGAGAGAGAGAGAGAGAGAGAGACTCTGTAGCTGTATGAGCTTCAGGGGGAAACAATTCTGTTTTGTGATGCCATTTATTTTTCATCTTTTAAAAACAAATGTCAGCTTTGCTCATCATAGCTCGTCGAGTTACAAGTCTCCTCTTTGTTGTGCTTTGCAGCAAGAAAATGACATAAACCTAAGAAAATTCTGTCTTTCATTAGGGGTTTGGTCATCAGAAAAATTGAAAGACGACAAGTGGTAAAGTGAGACACAATAGATATGGAACACTGGATATTCAACATGTTTATATGGAATTATAATGTTGCAACATTATTAGTGTATTTTCATTATTTTTAATAAAAAAGAAAAAAAAAAATCTCAAACTAATTTAGTCTTTTTGTTTGGTTCAGAGCTGTGTTGTGATGGTGTCAGTGACTAGTTATGGTGGCAAGAATTTAATTTTTTGCAGGAATCTTTAGCCAAAAGGACATACTGTCTGCTCAATTAAGGATCATAAATTTACGGATCAGTGGTGCATTAGCCTATGTTGCATTACTGGATGATGTATTTTGTTCAAGCAACATTATATTGTTATAAAGTGAGGGCTAATTAATAGAACAAATTTATTCTAATAACAAATTTGTTCTATTATCTAGTGTATAACTTCACTGGTTTAGGTTCATTCAAAACTGTATGCAAGTACATAAAGTCAATATATTGCAATTAATGTGGCCTAAAATGTGGTGCAGGGAAGATTATTTAAAAAAAAGGTATAGATGAAAGAAGTATGTTTTATTTTGTGTTTGTGATGTCGGGCTGTATAAATAAAATTGACTTTACTTGATTTGTTTTGTTAAAGTAATAAATTTGTTGTGATATAAAGGCCAAATGGTGCTGAATGGAGGTTGACCTAATATATCTCCTATGTAATATACAGATTATTATGATTTCTTGGTCTTACCTGTTTACCTGTTGTCAGTCATGTGCTGAACTGTATAAAATCATTTCTCTAGTGTGATTGAGAGATTGAGTCAGTTTCTGTTTGCCCCCATTTAAGGCTTAATTTTAGATCAGTGAAGTCTGATCGCTCTGAGACCAGGAACACTGCCAGACACTGATGGCCCACCATGAATTAAAAGTTGATTTTTAGATTTTTGAAGCACATGAATATTGGCAGTAGATGAAAACTGGCCTCCCCTTCTACTCTTATTTTGCTTTGTTCTTGATTATCTCTGCGTGTTTTGGAACTCTAAGGCATGAAAATGCAGCAGAGGCTGAAGTAGCCTCAAGGATGAGAAAGGCTGGTTTTTGATTAGGAGGGGAATGCTTTGAAGAGTCTTGACAAGATAGAAAAATCAAAATTCCCGTGAATGGGTAACACTCTCACTGACTCAAAAAATATCACTTTGTGTTACCATGTCAAGTTGTTATGCAATCTAAAAAACTGTAAAATCAGTCAACCATTCTAACTTAAGGCTGAAACCTTAGTGTACTATATTATCATTATTATTATTATTATTATTATTATTATTATTATTATTATTATTACTTTTCCTTAAAGCTAGCTAGAACTGAAACAATTTTGTCTTGGTTATTGAAAACCGTCCATGTCCTGATTGTGATACCTTAAAACTAAAAGCCTTTCTTTAAAAAAGCAAATAAACTACTAAATTGACTTCACACTTCATAGTTCCGACACTGCATTGGTCAAAATGATTATTCAACATCACTCCTCTAAGGTCCTCTAAAGACAGGAAAATTGAATTTTAGTCAAATTGAATTTCCTAGGATTCATATTATTTAATCCTCTTCAGCAGGAAAAAAAGTTGGAGAGTCAACTTTTAATGAGCCTCTTTTAATTTTAACCCAAAGTTTCACTAAGTCTGTCCTCAGCAGTACAAGAAAGTGGCTACAAGTAAATCTTTATAGCATAAACATTTCCAAAATGTCACATCCTAACAAAAATACTTTAGAGCAAAGCTTCTATGTGAATTTGTTGACAAAGTATCCTGACTCTCATGTTGCCAAAACCATAACAGATGTTCTTTATGCTCCCCAAATGTCTTAATGTTTTTAGATTGTTGCCACAGCCACTGCTGAAATGGCAGGATGCCTAAAGTGCTTACACCAAGCTAGTTAATATCCAAGGTTTGGATTCCAGTTCCCTTTGTCAGCAAGTCATCCCAGTTATATTGTGGAGGAGGAAATGACTCATTAGATGAATTACTTTGGAGGGCACATATGTTCACGTCAATAAGCCTGATTAACTTACATTTGATCAATACACATTTACAAGTAACATGCCAATCTGCTGACCCAGATACATGTTTGAGAAAAAGGCGGCAATTGCGGGATTACTGGGAGTTTTAGTGGTGTGTTTACCAGCAGCCCACAGTATGTGTTCCTGGCCTCTGCATAATGAATGTTAGAGGGCATCAAAGGTGCTGCATGTGCACATGTATGGATCATGAATTAATGAACAAATGTGATTTGCAAAGTCAACAGTATGATGGTATAATGGAACTAATCCAGCCATCATACATGCTGGTTGTATATAGTGATGTGGTTGGTAGCCAGCATTGTTTGGACCTCTTTTGATTACTGGTTAAATTTACATGTAGTTTTAACCAGGAAGTCACACAGATATTGGAAGATTGCAGTTACACTGTGCAGTCAATTTATTTCAGCTTATTGTTGAGCAACAGTGAATATTAGGTCCATATATGAATTTGTGAAATTTAATTGTGAGTGCAGAATGTAACAATCCTCCACTCACCCTTCTCTTTTCTCAAGAACATCAGGCAAGTACACATTATAGATAAGATGTCGTCTTCATTTTTGTGATAAGCTTCATCATCTTCAACATGAAACGCATGCTCCTGCTGACTTTGTCCATTCAGGGCTGTGTAGAAACATATTATTTTAGTATTTTAAGTAAGCATTTTAATGTGATTATTGATACGTAATATATCCAGTTTTGTCCAATGTTACACACTGAACCTTTATGCATAAATGTACAATGGACACATTTGAGCTGTATCCCACAGCATTCTGCATATGATCTTCCCCATGTTTTCCAAAAAATTCAAAAAAGAAAACATGGTATAGGGACAGATGGATATCCCATATAAGGAATAAATATACCATTTTGGTCAATTCTTCATCACCTCTTATTTCCATGGTATCTCAAGTTTCATAGTGACTGGTGGATCTTTTACTGTGGAGTACAAGCAGTCCCAGTGCAGACGTTACTGGAAGCTCTCCATTAATCAGCGGAAACAGAAACTGGAAAAGATGTCCCTCAACAGTTGTATGTCGCATTAATGTGCACTAAAGGATTGTAATGAAGATCTGCATATATGCGTTGTTTGACTTATGGTGGTGTGTTATGAGTGCGTTGAGACCTTCACCCTCCAACACATCCTAAATCTGTCCTCTGCTTCAGTCTGTTCACAGTTCTCAAGAGGAGTGTATGCCATTTTTGGATTCTACGACAAAAAGTCTGTCAACACCATCACGTCATTTTGTGGGACACTCCATGTCTCCTTTATCACACCCAGCTTCCCTCTGGATGGGAATCAGCAGTTTATCATCCAAATGAGGCCTGACATCAAGGGACCCCTCCTCAGCCTTATTGAGTACTACAAGTGGGACAAGTTTGCCTATCTGTATGACAGCGATCGAGGTAAGATGCTACTTTTGAAAGAATGTTTCAGACTATGGTTCCCCTTAAGTTATTTCCAGAAGCAAAACAGAAGCTGCAGTCAGATGTTTAGCTTGAAGACTGAACTGGGAGACAATACCTAAAAGGATTTACACTTACAATAACCTCCAACTTTATTCAATAGCATGTCTGCAGTAAAATACAAAAATTAATGAAAAGGAATTGTTTTAAAAGTATTTGTGTTTTCCCCCTGCAACCAGAATGACTTAAATTTGGTCCATTGTGCAACTACTTGCTGCAAAGCTATTGACATCTTTTTACTTCTTTTAAAGGCTTGTTGAAGTTGAGATTGACTTTTATCAGTCCTATGCTACATTCAACCCAGATTTGCACCAGGGAGCGACCTAGCACTGTACTCTTGACCTTTTAGGTCAGTGGTGCAGAATGTCACAGAGAAAAAAAACACACATAAACATTACAAGTTGAGATAATCAAAGGCGGTGAAAAATGGATGGTGATTTTCTGGTTAAAAGCTCCATGTAAATGTTAAAACCATCTGTCTGTGATGAAACTACCATATATTAAAATACAAAAAAAAAAAAAAAAGATTAACATAGCAGCGATAATCTACCTTCTTTTGGGATGTGTGCACCTGTAATTACAATCCTGGATACAATCACAAGGTACTCAGAATGCAAAAATGATCCCATCTGCCACTGTAATATCCAGACTTCCTTATTATTACATTCAAATCAATTCTGTTTCTACTCTCTGATCCCCTTCATTGATGATTATTCTATTCAACACTGATAATGCAGAATAATGTTGTAGTCTTGCAATAGCATTAGATTTTTTTTTCCTTTCTCTTCATCATCTGTATAGTTAGACAATGGACTGAACTTCTTTTTTTAGAGAAACTGGAAGAATGTCTGCATATCACACAGTGTAAATCACTCTGTAAAAAAAGTAACAGTTGTTACCTATGCATAATCTCACTGATTTGTCATTCTAACTCATACCATTGTAGCATCTGCTAATTAAGATCTGGAGACTTGTACCCTGAGAGGATATTGCTGCCTCCTGCAGCACAGAGGGACTATCTAGCACTGAAAAGGAAACCACGTTTCTTTCTATTTTAATACTGTTACTGCAATGAAAGAATATAATTAAGATCTCAACAGAATCTAGCTACAGTGGAATAACAGTATCAGCTCCTATCTTTTTTGCCTAACAGATGGATGATTGGCTTCCCCATTAAATACTTAAATAACTCCCCCTTTTTTTAAGCTCCAGTTATAGAAGGAAAACCATTCAACATATTTATTGTACCCAGGCAAACAAGGGGAGTTTTGGTATCACTTAAGAAACTCATTTATGAAAAGATTGAATGATACAGTACCTGGTGAATTCCTAACAAGAAGATTTGAATAATGTGCTGAAGTTAGTAAGAAGTGAATCTTTTCAGTCATTTTACATTTCACATATCCACACATTTCACACATCCATTTAGAGTATAGTGTATCCCTCACATTTGTTCCTTGCTTATTGCCTTATAGGGGGATGCTTTTTTATGCAAACATAAAAAAAGGTTTTTAGATTGCATAACAAATTGTATCAAGCCTGAATGATCCCTCATGAATTCGCAACAAGAACATTTAAAAAATGTGTAAGGTTTTAGGAAGTAAATTTGCTCAGAGAATTTGGAGTTCCCCTGTCGAAAAACTAGCGCCTCGGGCTGAAGACAGTGTAGTGCCAATAGCCTAAGAAGCATTCAGTGTATTTTTTTGTGTGTATTTTACTTTTAACCCTTTCCCCCTCATTTACATACTGTTCAGCCATCTATACTTTGCACATCCCCACCATCACCCTGCTTCACATTTCCATCCACATACCCGTCTTTCTCCACATATGCTGTCTTCCCTCTGACTGACAACACAATCCTCTCAGAGATCAGGTAGCAAGTTTCCAACAGCTGGTTTAGATTGTCCTCATGCTGACCTGCTGTCGCTACTGTACATTTTTGATGCCACTTAAGAGCCTGTTGTGCATATTTCATCATTGCATGGCTGTCTAATTAGGTCAGTGTGATCCACTCATTCCCATGGCAACCAAGTGTGGAGAAAGATGGAGAGAAAGAGACTGTCAGTGACTGAGCAGGTTGTTTAATGATACAAGGATGTGTGTGGCGTCAGTGGGGGGTGGATGTCTTAGGAGAGAGGCAAATAGAGTTTCCACTGGTTATGTTGAATTTTATTGGCACAATGACTAATGAATAAACCAGTGCCACTGTTATTAGCTATTATCAGAATGTCAGTTAAGTAATGTACTGTAATGTAGTGCCTTTTGAGATTGTGTATGAGTCTGGAAAGGGTTTAATCACTTCCCACTTTCAAGAGGCATGACCAATGGATGTAGATGAAAAATGCCTCTGTATGCAACTGGATAGACATACAGCCAATCAGACCAATGATCCATGTGAGGTATGCAGAGCGACAAAAATGGCGTTCCACAACTTTTACCAGGGGAGCTCGGGAGAGCAAGTCACTTAAAATGGAAGCAACAGCCGAACAGAATGACTGCTGCTCTTCAGTGGCTGCAAGATGTCACTTCTCTGTTGTCATCGCTTTAAGCCCAAATGGTGTCCCTTCCTGACATGTCTACAGAGCTAAATCTCGGGTGAGTTCACCGGGGTTATGAATGTTGTCTAAACAACAAAAAAAGACTGAGTTTGGTAACACTGTGAAGTTTTGTGTAGAGATGTATTCTTGTCATCAGGCAGCTTTACCTTGTTAGGACTCCTGCATCTACAGGTTTTATGGTGACTAGTGGTATTAAATTCATCAAGTGGAACTTAAAGATCTGTAGTGTTTTTACAGCTTGTTTGCACTGACACAGGGTAGCTGTTTGTTTTCACAGAATCATCAGAGTTTGTCTGCACATACCGTTCTCTACTGTATTGAGACTTTTTCTCCAGAACAGCAGATACAAGCTAACCTACATTTCAAAACATCAAGGTCACACAACAGGGTATTCTATTGTGATCCTATTATGATCCTTTTCCTAAAGTATTCCTGAAATCTAAAATAATTTGCTCATTTACATTATTTAACTCTAATGTGGAAATGTTCTTTCTCCTAATTTTAAAAAATAAATTGCTGGATATTTACAGAAAAGGTTGGGTTATAGAGAACAGTATGTTAAAGCAAAGGGATAATGGCTTAAGTGGACCTACATTTACTCAACTGCTTTGCTCTATACATTATTTATAAGCATCCTCCTTGCCTCTGTTGAAAAGTTTTACATAATATTATGCAAATGCTTAAACATTCACATACATCAACTCAGTGAGATAGTTTTTGATCAATGATCATGAAGTTAAGCTTTTACAGTAAATGCCAGACACATTTGTGATCACTGATAGACAAGAAATAATCTCTTGTCTATCAGTTTGTCTCTTGTCTGTCTGTTTGAATGGCTCAAAAAATGTTGGCGGCAATGTGACATATGTTTCTGCCTAAAGAGAGGTGAGAATAAATCAGGCATGTCTGTAACTCAGTGGAGCCAGCATTCAAGTTATATTATTGTAAAGTTATATACAGTTCATTACGAAGTTGGAAAAATAATGCCATGATTGATATGCAGCAGATTGTAAAACGTATGTCGGAATGCATCATTTGGTAATATCTGCTAATAATAATCTGTTAATAAGTAAGTCTGGTATTCTGACATAATGCAATACAAGTGATTGATTGCACATTTCAAAAACCTTGCCCACACTGAGGATTCTTACTATTCCACAAATGGAGGATTTTCTTTTTATTAACCTTTTTTATTTATTATTAACAAGTTTGCCTGTGGCTGTTTTCAACCATGGTTAGGTCCATTTAATAACTTATGTTACCTAGAAAAATTAATAAATAAATAAAATGTTGATATGGTTTTTGTCTGCCCTACTTTTGACCAGAACTATGTTTTAGATGTATATATTTTTTTCCTGTATGATGATCTAATAATCTAATCTGATTATCACAAAATGATAAACAATACAGACAGCTGCAGCCTCTGATGTAAAGAGTATTGTGTATTTGTTTGATTATAATCAAGGAAAAAAGTAATAGGAATTCATATTTATTTTCTTGATAATCAGAACTTTCTTTTATTTTAACCAAAAAAACTATGAGTAGTATTATAAAGCTGTAAAAGCAAGCTTCTTGAAATCATGTTAAGAAACACTGATGTCTTATGGAGCTGCATTGCACTGCAGTAGACACAATGACAGCTTTGTCTACGAGACAGTTATCAAAAATATAATTCAACTTTAATTACCATTAATGCAGAATCAACATTCACCTTAATAATTTGCTGATGTCTCTGCATTATAGTCATCGCAAATCACTTTAAATTCCAATTATCTCATTTAATAAGCATTGATCAGACAGACATATTTAACCAGAGCACAATGACCTTACTGTAATTATGATGTATGGCTCATTCACATAAATTTGCAAGCCACCATTTTCCTTGACACATCATAAAACCACCGAAGTGTTGCATGAAATTGATTACATCTGTAATTCACTTGGCTGTGGTAAGGTGAAATGAAACACTCAACCCTTTTATCAAACCACTCTCTAACTGCCCTCTGCAGACCAGGGATCAATAATGGCAGAGATTCAGCTGTGAAACTGTATAGAGAGGGTGATAGGAATAAACGTATATAAACAGATTTGAATGGAGATGGGCTGTGATTTGGATTGCTGCTACATGTTTTACAGGTTTTTGGGAGAGTAAAGTACAAACATCATCATAAGCAGGATTTTTACTCACTCGATACCTTTAATAATTGCGGCTCAACATTTTCAATTAATGCCCTAATGAAAAGTTCCAGTCACCTCCATGTAAATCCAGTCAGCTCAATTAGTTTCCCTGATTGATACTAATTTTGTTCATTTGTGTCCATATATGTGCTACTTTTTCCTAATATTTGACAATGAATGGATTTGATGAACCCATTGACATACTTGAGGTGGAAGAGATTTGGAATTTACTGTATTTCTACTGAGATGAAATGTGAGTGCAATAAACAGAGGTGGTCAATGTGGGAGTTAAAACAATCAAGAAAGCAAAGGGATGACTACAGTAGCAATCGCATTGTGCAACAAAATTTGATAGTGTTTGCAACACAACAAAATTTCAATAGGCGTGTGACATGAGAATAAAATGTTGAGTCATTTTTTTCTGACCATTTTGGTCACTCAATATATTTAAAAGTGCTGCAAAACCTGAAGTATAAGTCAGCCTTTATGTGTGCCTGACAGCTTGTATCATGGAAGGAGAAATGAGATGAGTTTATGTTTCTTTATACCAGTTACAAAACACAGTCTGCTCATTTCCTTGTTCTAGTTTTGAGTGCATCACACAATCCCAATCAGTAGTGTACTTAGTTCTCCAGTTTGCTGGCTGAGGCCAACCCGGAAGTGAGATTATACTGACATTAGCCACCAATTTGTGGAAGCTTCAAAACAGTTCAGATTCATGTTTGTGCCATCTATACCAGTTTCACATGCTATAGACCAATTTACATATGTTCAAACCTTCTGTTTGTACTAATTTGAACTTGAAACTGACTGTTTCACATTTCATGAATGTGTAGATGATGGCCTGATTAAATTTCCCACATCAAGCAACTTAGAAAACCTTGAGTAGAGACTGTTTTGTGTTTAAATTGTTCAGATATTGGGAATTGAAATTGCATGCAAATGAAACTGGAGTCGTAAAGCAGCTGTATAAAAATGGCTGTTGTTGATGAAGTCTAAGTGAATATTGAATAGACTCACTTTCCTCCCACATGTTGGTCAGGTTCATGCCAGAACACCTGTGACTCATCTTGGTGGGCTCTTTACACAAGACACCGTGTTTCTGTAAAAACCCCTTCTGAGTTTGAATAAGAAGGAAAAGAATGCAGCCAAGCGACAACAACAAGTATCCATCCATATGCTTTAATTTGCACCTGCATTTAATTCCACTTGTCCTCCACCCTCAGGCCTGACAACCCTACAGGTTGTTTTGGACACAGCAGCAGAGAGGAAGTGGCAGGTAACCGCTATCAATGTGGGGAACCTGAAAGATGAGAGAAAAGACGAAGCTTACCGCTCGCTGTTCCAAGACCTGGAGAACAAGAAGGAGAGAAGGGTGATCCTGGACTGTGAACAGGACAAAGTAAAAGACATCATGGATCAGGTACAGTATAATGTAGTTAATTTGTTCATTTGTTTTTGTTCATGATAGGCATTATTTTTAATGTTCTTTGTGGGTTTTGTTTGCTTGGTGTTGTACATTTGACAAAATTTCAGAAATCTGTAGAAATGTAGTGGGAACCTATCCTCGTTTGAAATGGTTTCTACAGCTTTATAGCAAGTCCTCACAGGAGTTTTGGTGGTGTCACCTTTCTGTGAATGCTGACACCAGCCTGGTGAACTGGGTTTCAGGTGAAGGAATAGTTAAGTATTCCTTTCTGTGAAAAACAAATAGACTATTAACTAACTACTTAGTAACCAAATGAAGTGATGAATTGTTACTGATAATAACTGAGTGGTGCCTGACAAAGCTTTCATTCAGCTATCAAAGGTTTTTGAGTACAGATGAATAAAATATTATTGTACCAATTTTATTGTAAGCACAACAAATTTTTGAAAAAGGAAGTCAAACATGAGGCTGTTTTTTGTGTATTATTTTTGACTTCATAGTTTGATGTTTTAAATGACATCACTTTGCTAAATGAAATGTACTTCCTAACTATACATCTCTGGTGGTGGATATAGTCTTATTATAATTAATAGGGTATAAGGGGCCACAATTTATACTTAGCCTTAAGTTATATGTCAAACACGCCTACACAGAATGGTGTAATTCATTAAGAACACCTACCATATAAGATTTCCATAAATAAATACTGTTGTAACAACCAAGACAAGGGAACTGTCAGATTTCAACTAGTGCTCCAGTGCCCTGCCCCTAAATACACCGATACATTTGACAGAATGGCAACATAAATTTGGGCTGAAATGTTTCCACAAGTGACATTAACAGTCAAACATAAGCAAAAAAAAGCAACAGTTGTGAAATCAGTCAATACACTTATTTCCCATACAAAAATATCTAAAAGAAATATCACAAATAAAGATTTTATATGATTAATTGCATTTTTATTCAGCCTTCTAAATTTAATTCATACATAGTCAAAATTTCTGACTTTTATATTGTTGTTTAATTAGGTTATAGTCCTTATAAGGTGGAAGGTACTGTATTTTGGCAAAAATATGTGCATTTGATATACAACATTTACACACTATACACTATACCAATTAATGTAATTGTTTATCTGGGATGTAAACAAAACTGGATTTAATGGCAAAACAGATGCACATGAAAGGTTATTTTTACTCCATCTTATACCCATGAGTTAGACTTTTCAGTAAACATTTAGAGTTTAACTAAATGCTGATTCAAATCAATGGCTGCAGCTTCTGTGCTTGTTTGTCTGGGAAAAAATCTGAATCTGTTCTGGTCCTTCAAATAATTCTGGATCACCACCAAATTCTAATTATCTGTTCCTTGTCCCATTACACACCTTTCCTGAAAGTTTCATCAACATCCATCAATAACTTTGGAGTTATTTTGCTAACAGACAGACAAACAAACAGATGGACAGACGGACAGATAGACCAAAAACCAACACTGGCGAAAAAATACCCTCCTTGGTGGAGGTAACAAAGCAGCAAAGCATTAGTATTCAAATCTTTAAATAGCAGCCCTGACAAATGGAGGTGCCACTCAGACCATGGGATTAGTTTCAGGTGTGTCATTTATGTAAGGTCTTGAAATGGAATATAGCTTAGATATTTCTCTCTTTTTTTTTTTTTTTTTTTTTTTGTCTGTCGCTCTGCTGATAAGGAAAGTGGTTATGGAATTGGATATCTCTGTTTAGCAGTATTTGTGACTGTGACTACCACATTATTTTTATTCAGTGATAATACCCGATGCTGTCAGCCATGAGAATGACAAATTCTAATGTCTGAATATAACAGATTTGGATTTGTGCCTGGATATTTTAATATTTTTGACCCTTACATTTTTTTTTAAATGTCACATCCTTGGTCCATAAATGCATTACAATGACAAAAGAAAAATATGTATAGAGAGCAAATGTAGTTGTTAACTTTGGGTGTGGGTGGCTTCTAATGCACAGCATACTTGTGTCTCTCATAAATACAGGTCATCACAATCGGCAGACATGTTAAAGGCTACCATTACATTATAGCCAATTTGGTAAGTTTAAAACACCTCACTATTTAAGAACTCACCACTTTTTAAGTTTATTACATTTCATTTACTAATATGTAAAGATCATTAAGGTAATTACATGTCATTTTTGGTGTTTTCAGGGTTTTATTGATGGAGATCTATCCAAAATCCAGTATGGTGGTGCTAACGTGTCAGGCTTTCAGATTGTTGACTTTGATGATCCTTTGGTGTCCAAGTTTGACCAAAGATGGGAGGCCTTGGAGGAAAAGGAATACCCTGGTGCTGACAGTAAAATTAGGGTGTGTGAGAGCAAAATATACATTTATATAAATATAAATGTTTTTGTCTTTCTTTGTCTCAGTAAGTACTTTAATATGTCTCTAATATGTTTGTGACTTATTCATCACATTTTTTTGTAAATATTCTTCACTTGAGCAAAATGGGTTTTAGTGAATAATGGTTTAGAATTAGCAGATTATTCATCATATTTTCTGTCTATACAAGCCCTGAGTTTCGAAAAGGTCTGTCCATCCATCCATCCATCCATCCATTTTTCCCACTGTACCCTCCACTTGATTGTTGGTGGGGGAGCTGGAGCTGATGTCAGGTGACATAGACAGGGTGCACCCAGGAGACATCGCATGCCTGTCATTCAGAGACCATTCACTCTCACAATCACACCTCCTACTCACATTTACTATATTGTTATCTCTGGAAATATTTTTCCGGCTTCTGTTGTTCTTTATTTCATTGCTCTAAAGTCTGAGTAAAAGTGGTTAAAAAAATATCCCCATACACAGAATATTCTCTCTAGTTTAAAATGAGATGCCAAAATAATGAGGAGGATAATGAGCAGGAAGAGTGGTGCTTGTGTCTGTGGTTCACAACTTTTTTCTAACTGGCTCATGTTTGTCATCTTCACTTGCTTGATGGGTGAATTTAGGAGTAGAGGTTAGAGTTTTCCAGTGAATTAGTTTGTCCCTAAAGACTTTAGCAAGGCGTTTTTTACCTGAGGCGAAGACTGTTCCTGCGTTGATTGTCTGAAATGGCTACAGTCAAAACAAGTCACAAATTCAACTGCAAAGCATCTCATTCCTGCTTTGTGAGACCCCACAGATTTGGTGTTTTCCTCAAATGGAGTTTATGTGTTGGGAACTATTGGTACATTTATCTTAAAAAATAAAAACATGCTGCTTTCAAACGTTGACCAAATTAATGCATGCTGTGCAATAATGTAGTGGTTACAATTTGTGTTTTGTTAATGATTGAAGTTCCAACATTTTTCTGTTGATTTTAAAAAGATTTAGAGAAGGAGGTAAATTATTTTATATTTGTAACAGTCTCATCATCTCTACAAGTGTAAACACCAGAAGTGTATTAGTCCTCATTACTTTACACTGTCCATAGCCCTCAAACTTACAATGCTGTAAATTGTGTTGGAGATGTAAAAAAAACCAGTGGTGTACAAACATTGATGGTGCAACATTAAAACTAACTGCCTGTATTGTGTTCTAGCTAGCCACTGTATGGCTTTGTTTACAGTGTGTAGCCCTATAAACAGCTGGTGACTGTAGTTATTGGGAAAGACTTTATTGTCCCAGTGGGGCATTTTCTGTGAACTCTTCATTGTCTAAAAAAAAAGGTATACACATTCAGACATAATAAAATACAACAAATGATAGTTGAAATTATACTCAGTAAGGAGCAAGTAATGGATATGAAATTTAGCACCAATGTTTATCTTTTTAAATAAAATTGTAACTCGGTGCAACAGGTGCCCCATTGGTGCATTTATTGTTTCACACAAAACAGTTTTTATTACATTGGCAGCACACTCCGTAAAACCGATATTTTGGTTTTCATGGTATTTGTTGGCAATTCAGAAATTTGGATCAGGTTTTGTCTATTATTTCCATAATAAGGGGCTGATAAGAGATATTCCTGCATTATATCCAAACCCACTTCCAATAATCATTTCCCATTGTCCTGTTCTAGTACACATCTGCATTGACCTATGACGCTGTGCAAGTGATGACCGAGGCTTTCCGCTACCTGCATAAGCAACGCATTGATTTCACCAGGAGGGCAAACAATGGAGACTGTCTTGCTAACCCTGCTGTGCCCTGGGCTCAGGGTGTGGAGATTGAGCGGGCATTGAAACAGGTAACACACAGAACATACACAGATCAAGGCTTGTCGCCATGGTAACCAAAGATCTTCCATAAGATGCCCAAATGCCCTCAAAGACAGAGAGTACTTCATAGAGTTTGATTAAAGACTTTCCATGATGCATGTGCATACAGACAGTTATACTTACAGCTGCTCTTCAGAGGGCAACACAGTGTCCTCTGAGCTTTGATGCAAGGAAAAATTAGCTTCACTCCTACTGAGAATGAAGCCTGACAGCTAAGCCAAAGTGGGTTCTTTTTTCTTTTTCTTTGAGTTTTGTCAGGTTGTAGCCATAGATGCTAAAACCTGACAGAATGGACTCAGGGTGTAACAAAGTTCAGCCTTTTAAGCCAAGAACAACTCATAACAAATATAAGTAATATCTCTGACCTTGAGGTATTTTGGAAAAAAAAAAAATTCTAGGCTCTTCTACAGGCATGTAAACTCTGATTCATGTTAACTGAGCAGTTTGGCTGTGTACTAAAAAAAAGAAAGTATTGGATATCTGGTGGGAGACAGTGACAATTTATTAACAACAGAAAAACAAACAGTAATCACCAACAAAAACACAATTAAAACACAAACACATGTAAAGAATGAACACATTTGATGGAAGCCTTTTGAATATATCACATTATAGTTTTATTTGACATTCTGTAAGACAAAAGCATGTGCTGTGTCTCATTTTGTAAGAAATCTGTGGAGGTTTAGCAAACAAGTAAACATCTTTCAGTTTGTGTTTAGGGCTAATTACAGTTTATGAGACTGTGTTTACACATTTCTGAAAAACTAATTACTAAAATAATCCTAAATTTAACCCCCAAACAGTTGTTATGGGTATTGACACTTACATCCTCATTACAGCCAACAGATATTGCACAGACACATGTCCCAGGACTGTTAAAGCAGGTTAAGTGGCAAAAATTCAGGATGTGTGTCACGTCATGCTGCTTGCTTAAATGCTTTTAAGGAAATTAGGGAAGATTATGGGCTGCTGGTTGTTTTTATTGATCATCTCTCAACAGTTGACATTCAATAAGCCTCCAGGTTAGAATAATGTCAGTGATTTCTTTTGATCGATCACCCCACGCTGTTTCCATCCCCACTGTGGAATATATTCACGACCAAAGAAGCTAGCAAAAGAGACAATTCAATATTATGAAAACATCTTTTTTGTAGTCATTGCTATTTGTCTCCTTCCATAATAACTCACATCCTACTTAGTTTGACTTAATATGGTGAATTATGTATGACGCATAGAAAAGTTGTTTTCAAAGCTGAAAAGCTTGGAGATGATTTTTGTAACATTCTCATTTTGTTCCTCTAAGGTTCGGGTGGAAGGCCTGACAGGAAACATCCAGTTTGATCAATATGGAAAGAGAGTGAACTACTCAGTGAACGTCATGGAGTTAAAGACAAATGGTCCAGTGAAGGTAGGCATATGAATTAACCTTTTCCAGTGTATGCAGTAAAGGTAAACAGAGGATGTTTTGAATTTTGATCAAGATCAGACCTGCAAATGCTGTCAACGTGAATTTTTTTATTCATTTTCTTATTCTTTCTTATACTAACAGATTGGGTACTGGAACGAGGTGGACAAAATGGCTGTAACCAAATCAGATGTATTTTCAAATGAATCAACAGGAATGGAAAACAAAACTGTCATTGTCACCACCATCTTGGTAAATACTCTGTTGTATGAATTGAAAGATAAAGGGTTTTACATTGGTAGCCAGGATGATACCATGGCTCCTTTTTCTTTCTGAGTATATGCTTTGTTTAAGATCAGAACCTCTCATGTATTCATATTGATCTGTCAGCCCTGTGTGAAACCAGTGTCTTTGAAGCTGCTTTTATTCTTTTGTTATTCAAACCTCCTGTGCTAAACAGTGTTCTCTGCCCTTGTCACTGTTTTCCAGGAAGCTCCGTATGTAATGCTAAAAAAGAATGCTGACCTTTTTGTGGACAATGAACGCTACGAGGGTTACTGTGTAGACCTGGCTGCAGAGATAGCGAAACACTGCGGCTTCAAATATCAACTGAAAATAGTTGGGGATGGGAAATATGGAGCCAGAGATGCAGAGACCAAAATCTGGAATGGGATGGTTGGGGAGTTGGTGTATGGCGTGAGTTATTTCATTTTGTTTCAAGGCTCTAGGTCCTAGGAGGACTTAGGCTGATGCTATGTGTTTTGACATATAATGTAACTGATCTTATTTTCATTACTGAGTTTTTTCTTCTTTTCTTGTTCTGTACATTTGTGTGATAGAAAGCAGATATTGCTGTGGCTCCTCTGACCATTACTTTGGTGCGAGAGGAGGTAATCGACTTCTCCAAACCCTTTATGTCCCTTGGAATCTCCATCATGATCAAGAAGCCTCAAAAATCAAAACCAGGGGTTTTCTCGTTCCTGGATCCACTTGCCTACGAGATCTGGATGTGTATAGTTTTTGCCTACATTGGTGTCAGTGTTGTGCTGTTCCTTGTAAGCCGCTTCAGCCCATATGAGTGGCACACCGAGGA